>JAJIZL010024083.1:212338-228669 GCA_023969395.1 Amblyomma maculatum | reverse complement strand
CGAACGCCGCTCTTCCTTGCCAGTTTGGCTCTTGTCCTCGTTGCTGTGCTGCAGACCCGTCGGCTGCTGACGGGCTAGACGAAACTTGCAGTTGCGGCTTCCCGTGCTGTGCGCCCCATGGCACACAATGCAGTCCGGCGTGCAGGTCAGCGACTCTCCGTCCGGTGGTGCAGGATGTTCCTTCCCGCAACGGCGACACAAATTAGTCTTCGGACGATAGCAAACGTCCGCCCGATGTCCCACTCGTCTGCAGTTATAGCAGGTCTCGACTAACTCTCTATACGGGATCACAGCGTACAGACAGTTCCAATAAATAACTTGCCGGGGAACGCGCTTCCCACCGAAAGTGATCTGAATCGCCTTTGACTTGCCCAAAGGTCTGGCATCCAAAATGTCCATGTCTTCGTTCTTCTTCAAGAATCCTGCGCGAACTTCTGCCAATGGGCATCCGTTGTACGCATTGTAAATTACTCCGCGCACAGAGTTCTCGGCGCCGCCACGTACGCCGAAACCTCAAGGTCACGACCGCCCAGCTTGAGCGTCTTTACATTCGCATATGCCCCACTACGATTCATACACGGCGTGCTCACCGTCATCGTGTTGTTTGTCTCATTGACCCGCACCAGGTCTTCTTCCACCGCAGTCGCGTTCGTCAGCTCTGCTGCCGCTCTCAAGGCACATCCGAGTTCCCTCGGCGTCACTATACTCAAGTCCCAATTCTTGGGCCGGCACACAACCTTGAAATCCTTGGCTGGCATCTTCAGAAACGGTCCCCGTTTCTTCCACACCGGCGCTTTCCCCCGCTTGACTTGGGCTGCTCCGTGCGTCTGGCGCCCGTCGCTGCCCGCCTGTTTCTCGGTAGGCCTACTCTCGGAGTGATCCCCGTACACAGACTTCTTGAATCGATCTTGCGCCTTCAAAACCCAGGTCCATTCTCCCGCCTCGAACTCTTCGGGCGATATAGATTCTCCCTCAACGGAGTACTCCATTGTCTTCAGCCTCGCAAAGGCCCACAACCACAAGTCACAGCCCCGGAGCCCGGTGCCGCAGGCGTCGGCTCGGCCTAATGATTAGGCCTGATTTGCCGCACCGTGGTCGAGTACAAATCGTGAAAAAACCCCTAAAAGGGAGAAACACTTGCCAAAATATGGTGTCCACAGGTACAGGGCAACTGCCTGCAGGCGATTCCACAAAAAGCAAGTCCAAGGCACAGCGCGTTCCGCCGAAAATCGGTCTCAAGGCGGGAGCTCATGCGGAACACGTCCGCACAGCGTCCGCTCAAACGCCAAAAAGGCACATAAGCACAGTTACATACTTTTTTTTTAATTTTTCATACGTAACCAATATAGAAAAAAAAGAGGCAAGGATTTCGAGCAAGGCACATAAGCACAGTTACATACTTTTTTTTTTAATTTTTCATACGTATTCCTTCAAGAAACACTCCACTAACAGTTCTTGGCTGTCATGAAAGAAGCTTTGTGGTGCGAGAAATGAAGAGAGCAATTGAGTTATCGGGAGGTTGCGGGAGGCAGCGCGTGGGTCCATAGGAACGTTGCGCAAAGAACAGATAGCAGCGACTCGCTGACGCCGCTAGCGAGTGAAGCGAGCCTGGAAGCGAGTGAGAACGGGATGCACGCACCGTGATCCGCCGCTGTACGGTTGCTGTCTGCGGATGAAGGATGCGAGCGCTATTGTACTCCCCTCCGGACCGGTCGTCTCGGTGCGCCCGCATACTTGCGGAGCGGGTCGGCGTTTCCGCAACCGGAGAGCACCCTCGCCTCCACTCAGGAAGAGGGGGGGGGGGTCTCCTCTTTCTGCATGGCGGCGATGGTGTTCTACGCAGCACGCTGTGTTGACTAGCTAGCGACGTCAGTCAGTCGCTGCTAGCGCTGCCTCCGGCGACCCCCTTTTTTTTTCCTCGTGTGCTCCGGTAGCTGCGCCGGCTCCTGCCCCCATCATTCGCCGCTGAGTGTACCCCCCCCCCTCCTCCTGCGAGGCTCCGGTGGCCAAAGTGCCAGCTCGAACGGGGGGGCTGAAAGGGGGGTGGAACTGGTTACGAGGCCGGCGCCGACGCCGCCGCGAAACCCAGGAACGGCCGCCAAAGCTGCGCTCTAAAAGAGGAAGAGGAAGACGCGCGTCGCAACAGCCGTCGTCCACCACCACCGAAGCGGTGGCGGGTGCAATGATGGCCTACAACAGATACAATTCCAGCGGCAGGCTAGCCCCTATCGCAATTAAGCGGCGGTGACCTACCAGTGCCAGCCTTGTAGGGCCAGGAGCAACCACCCCCGACCTTTCGATATCAGCGCACGTTAAAGATCCCTAGGTGGTCAAATTTACACCGTAGCCCTCAACTACGGCACCCCTTTTTCTCTTTCCTCTTTAACTCCATTTTCCTCCCTGCCATATGCCCCGCCGGGGTGGAGCAGTGGTAAGACGCCCGACTACTGTGCCGGAGTACCCGGGTTCGAACCCGACCTCGGCGGCTGCGCTTCGATGGAGGCAAAACGAAGAGGCGTCCGTGTGCTGTGCGATGTCAGCGCATGTTAAAGATCCCCAGGTGGTCGAAATTACTCCATAGCCCTCCACTACGGCTCCTATTTCTCTCTTTCCACTTTCACTCCCACCTTCCTCCCTTCTCTTATGGTCGCGGTTAAGGTGTCCACAAAAAACAAGGGAGACAGTTACCGCGCCTTTCCTTTCCTATAAATCAATCAATACCTGCCCTACGGCGTGGTTCAGATGTCCATAGAACAAGTGTGAAAGATACTGCGTCTTTCCTTTCCTGTGAACCAGTTAATATAAAGTGAAAGCATTACTTCACTATGTTTACAAGTTTCTGTCCACAGAACGTGTCCGCACACCCCCCGTCCGCAGATCGTGTCCACATAACGTGTCCGCAAAATCGTGTCCGCAGCAGTTGTGAATAATTGATGATTCAGAAATTGAGAAAACAGAAGAGGTTAATGAGTGGTGTCAATCGATAGAGGGTAACGTAATGCTGTGTCAAAAAGTAATGAGGCCAATATGTTAATTAGGTAAATAATTGGCGCAGGTAAATATTGGCGCAATTAGGAAAGAATTGGCGCAGTATCTGTCACAGTTCTGTGGCATCGTGCCTTAAGGGAAGGATGAAAGTTAGAGTGAAAGCGGAAAAAGCTGCCGTAGTGGAGATGTCAAGGATGTGTAACCAGAAGCAGAACCGAAAAATGGCATCATCATCATCATCACCAGCCTGACTATACCCACTGCAGTGCAAAGGCCTCTCCCATATTTCTCCAACTAATCCGTTTCTGTGCTAGCTGCATCCACTTGATCACTGCGAACTTAACCTCATCCGCCCACCTAACTTTCTGCCGCCTCCTGCTACGCTTTCCTTCCCTTGGAATCCAGTTTGTTACCCTAAGCGACCATTGGTTATCCTCTCCGCACTATATGCCCTGCCCATTTCTTTTTGATTTCCACTAGAATGTCAGCAACTTGAGTTATTTCTCTGACCCACTCTGCACGCTTCCTATGTCTTAATGTTACCCCTACCATTTTTCGTTCCATAGCCCTCTGGGTTGTCCTCAACTTAAGTAGAACCCTCTTGGTTAGCCTCCACGTTTCAGCCCCATAGGTGAGTACAGGCAAGATGCAACTGTTGTATACTTTCCTCTTAAGCGGTACCGGTAAGCTGCTAGTCATAATCTGCGAATGCTTGCCAAATGCGCTCCATCCCAATCTTACTCTTCTGGTTATTTCCTTTTCATGGTCCGGATCTGCGGTTACTACCTTTACTAAGTAGACATATTCGCCTACTGCTTCCAGTGCTACTCTATGTAACGTAAATTGCTGTTCCTTCCAGAGGCTGTTGAACATTACCTTAGTCTTCTGCACATTGATTTTTAAGCCTACCTTTCTACTTTTCCTGTCTAGGTCATCAATCATTATTTGCCGTTCATCCCCCGAGTTACTTATCAAGGCAATTGTGCCATCAGCACAGCGCAGATTACTGAGGTATTCTCCATCTACCCTTACCTCTAACTGCCCCCATTTCCATTCTCTGAACACTTCCTCTTAGCAAGCTGTGAGTAGTACTGGTGAGATAGTGTCTCCTTGCCTAACACCTTTCTTTATGGGAATTTTGTTGCTTTCTTTATGCAGAACTATACTTGCTGTGCAACCACGATATATATCTTCCAGCACTTTCACGTACGGCTCGTCTACCCCCTGATTTCGCAACGCCTGCATCACCGCCGAGGTTTCAACTAAGTCAAGTGCTTTTTCGTAGTCAATGAATTGTATCTGTAAGGGCTGGTTATATTCCGAGCATTTTTCTATCATCTTGTTAATGATATGGATATGATCGATAGTAGAGTACCGTTTCCGGCATAGGAAAGGATTAGGATTAGGAAAGGAAAACGGCATAAGAAGGGATTAACGCGCAATTTGAAAATAGCAAGGACTAAAATGGGTAAACAAGAAGTGAATGTCATGTAGAGGATGTGACGTAATGCAACCGAAATTAGAGCCGAAAAAGGGCATAAAAATGGATTTGCGCGAAATTTGAAAGTAGTAAAGACTAAAATGGGTAAACGAAGTCAGTTAAGCGACCAGGAGCCACCCACAAAAGCCTCCGTGCTTTCGCATTACTGCAATGCAGATTCTTCAGTGCTCTCTTTTTTCATTATGCGCATTGTTCCATGTAAAAGATGGCGCTTCCTTTGCCGACATGGGAACCTTGAGGTTCATCTTTCACTCTTTCCATTCACTTCCGCTTTCCTGATCGGTACGTACTATCTGATAAGTGGGCTTCCGATGGTATAAGACACACATGAAAGAACGCTGATTCGTTTCCATGTGACGCTGAATATGGTTTTGTACAAACCTCGATAGGGGCCATCAACCAAATCTTATATAGTGGCTTTAATTGGAATAAATACTGCAGTGCACAGAGGCACGCCGGAAATTGAAGAGGAACGAAGGAGGAGGAATAGAGGGGATGGGGGGGTGTAGTCATTTGGGCTCAACATATGCGGTACGCTACTTGTATCGACAGAAACAATGCGGAGCGCCCAAGCTGGCACTCCTACATGTTTTATTTCGTACCTGTTGGTGCCACTCTGGCTGACTGTCCACTGTTTGCGTTTCAGATGCGGCCCTTTAAAGACTTCAGTCTCGATCTCCAGACCTTGCCCTATACGATAGGGGTGAGAGATTCGATGCCTGATTTGCCCTTCTCAAGGGAGTGTCGATGGTTGAAACCATCGATAGCGGGATCGGAACCAACGACCGAATATCACTTCGGTGACAATTCGGACTCGCTGGGAGAATCCAATCACCGGAGAGAGAACGCGCTCCTCATCGGTAAGATGATTAGCCCCGAGAAAGTTACCGGTAGTAGCATGCCACCTTTCCGTCCCGGACAAGTCGAGGCGAGGACATCGCCACGAGCTCTTTCCTCCCGCACTCTGGAGGCAACTCGGAAACGTACAGGATGCAAAGTACGCACAATTACTCTCAAAGTTTCAGTGCAATTCAGAAGAGATAATATTGAGAGCATTTTCTTCGTGTTTCATCAAGATGCGTTTTTTTCTAAATTTCTAGCAGTAATGTGCTTTCGGAGGCGGCGCCTAAACGGCAAATTGTAGACATCTCTCAACTCTTTGCTCACTAAATTATATACGCGTGCAATACATGAAAAAAAAAATGCTGACAATTACGTTACTTCCTAATGCGAAATTTGAGCGCAGCTCCTCAGCTGTTTCACCTTTTTGATAGATTGAGGCAAAGATTTCGAGCATGTAGATATGTATCTACAATTGCAGACTTGTTTATTTTTCACATATATTCCTACAAGAAACACTCCACAAACAGTTCTTGACTGTCATGGAGAGCGAGAGAGAGAGAGAGAGAATTTTATTTGTCCAACAAAGTGACTATCCCGCTCTTCGGGGGTTAGACCCGAAAGGTGTGACAGTCGCCTTAGTTTCAGGCCGGTAGTTCTTGGACTCCGGCGGCATCTTCGACCAGTCGAACAATTTCTCTTTGGGTTCTTGGGTCTGAGCTTCGCAGAAGGGTCTCCCAGGTGTCTTTAGTTATATTTTTAGCCCTGCCTGGTGACTTCGCACATTTTCATATGTGATCTAGTGATCCCCTTTCCTTACATAATGAACATAGGTCTGATCGTATTTC
Source organism: Amblyomma maculatum (assembly GCA_023969395.1). NCBI lineage: Eukaryota > Metazoa > Arthropoda > Arachnida > Ixodida > Ixodidae > Amblyomma > Amblyomma maculatum. The sequence goes on along the minus strand of JAJIZL010024083.1, from coordinate 222,492 downwards.
TGGCCATATATGGTTGACAAGAACTGGGTTCGGATATGTATTTGTCTGTAGCTTTCTCCATGCTACTGCTTCCTCTTTGCCTAACGTGGGGTCTGGTGGTGGTATGACCATCCTGCTCAGTCTGTAGTGCATTGTTATTTCGCTATAGTTAATCAGGTCCTCTTGTTTGCCTTGCTCCGGTGGCACTCCTCCAGCCCGGTGTGTGAGATCTCGGGCTAGTCTATGTGCCGTCTCGTTTCCGGGCACGTCTGCGTGGGCTGGCGTGCCCGGAACAAGGGTGACGTTCTTTTCTCTTTCTGTTCGCTTTTGATCGAAGATTCTACCCGCGATCTTTGCTATTACTCCAGCGGTGTAGCTCCTGATTGCGCTTTTGCTGTCACTGTGTATTTAGCCTCGGTCTGAGCAAGAGCCAGTGCTATTGCAGCCTCTTCCGCTGTCTGTATCGATTTTGTTTTTAAAGACACTGCTGTAACCATTTCTCGCTTGCCATTGAGTACGACTGCATTCATTTTTTCTTTGCCGCAGTATGCAGCGTCTACATATGCAATTCTACCTGAATTTTCCGTCTCGAATCTCCGTGTCTGCGTTTCGGCCCTTTTCTCTCGTCTCTGCTTATTATACTCAGGGTGCATGTTCTTTGGCAATGGGAGGATATGGATCCGTTTCCAGACCTCCGCTCTCATTTTCTCTGTCGTGTCCTAGTATTCCTTCGGTTGTATACCTATTTCCCTCAATATGTTCCTTCCACCCTTAGTTTTCTCTAGCCTTCTTTGTTGTGTAGCTAGCGTTGCCTCAATTATTTCATCTAAGGTGTTGTGTATTAGCCTGTCCATGGAGGTACCTGCCGCGACGTTTAGTGCTCTTTTAATGCATTTTCTGATCATGCTATCGATCATGCTATCGGCCTTTTTCAGGTCTAAGTATGCAGTGGCATACCCGACCCTGCTTATTACAAAAGCTTTTATGAGCCTTAATAGGTTAGTTTCTTTAAGGCCTCCTTTTTTTATTAGCTATTCTCTTTATAAGGTTTGTCGTTTGGATGACCTGTCCTTCCAGTGTATTGTTTCTCAGTTGTACCCGTTCGTTTGGAGGACCATTCCTAGCACCCTCATTTGCTCGACTTTTGGAACTGCTTGTCCCTCCACTTCTATATTTACGTCCACTTGTTCTTTTTGCCTTAGGTGTTTCGGATTGTATATAAACAACTCCGATTTTTCGGAGGAACATTTCATGCCCCTCTCTTTTGCATATTGTACAGTGTTCTCTGCCGCCCCTTGCAATTTTTGCTCGATTTCAGCATCGCTGCCTTTGTTTGTCCAAATGGTTATGTCATCCGTATATAGGATGAATTTTATGTCTTCTATTTTCTTAAGCTTCGCTATCCTCCTTCTAAGACACCTGTTCCATTTTTGTTTCTTAAGTCTTTTTCCGAGACTGCTTGGCTTCCCACATAAGCAATAGCCAGCTGTCTACCACCTCTGGAGCATCCTCCCCCTGTACAATTTTGGTGTGCTTTTGGGCGTCTCGTTTAAGCCTGTTACACCACTCTTCGATATTGTTTATGGGTGGAATTTTCCCGGCGGTTCTCCAGTCTCTAAACTTGTCCCACTCAGTGATTTTGCTTTTCTTGATTTTTCGTACTTTCGGCCTTCCTATATTAATTACTATGATATAATGGTCACTGCCTAGATTTATTTCCAGGTTGTACTACTCTAGACATTCTATGTTCTTTGAAAGTGTGAATTCCGGAGACGTGTCCTTGCTGACACTATTTTCTATCCTCGTCGGGCTGTCTGGGTTGTTATTCAGTGTGAAGCCTTGCTCCTGAATATCTTCCCATAGTTGCCTGCCTTTGGAGCATTGTCTACTGTAACCCCATGCTTGATGTTGCGCATTGAAGTCACCTACTATGAGTAGCTGTTGCCCTCCGCATATGTTTTTAGCCTTTTTTATTAATGCACGGAATCTGATCTTTTTCTGCTTTGGCGAGCTGTAGAGGTTGGGTATGAAAATATTAGGCTCTGTGATACTCCCGGCTAATACCTCCATGAACACTTGTTCTATGTCCATGGATCCTATCTCGTTCTCCAGAGCTGCCACATTTCTTTTACTAACGTTGTCACCCTCGTTCTATCCCCTTTGTTACTATGGAAAGCTTGGTATCCTGCCAATTTCGCAGCAGGGCTATTGCAAGAGGTTGGTTTTCTAATTGTTTAAGATGCTGCTGTAGCACTGGCCTCTTTCTCCTAAAACCTCTGCAATTCCATTGCCAGATTTGATTGTTAATATTCTTCGTTCTGTCCATCTTGAAGTTGAAGTATCGCTTCCTCTGCTTTTTGCTGCCACCCTTTGTTGGCTGCCAACTCCATCTGTATTAGGCTAATATTCCCTGCCTGTTTTTGCATTCCTTCATTTATGTTCTGAATCTGTGCATTTATTTGTGCATTCATTTGTTTCATAAAATCTGTAAGCCTTGTGATCACACTCTCTAGCTTCGTGAAGCTATTTTCCAATCTTGTGACCCTAGTTTCCAGCTCTTGCGAAGACCCCGTGTCATTGTTTTTGCGTTTTGCCGGCGGCGGTTGTATAGGTCTCATGTCCGTGTCACTATTAGCTCCCGCCTCGTTTCCTGCTACTGTTCCTGCTACAACTGTGGGTTGTTGCGTCTGTGCTTGTGCCTGCGTTGGATTCTGCTGTTTTTCAAGTCTACGTATGGTTTAGTTTTGTTTTTTTATTATCTTTTGCATTTCCTCGATTTGACTTATTAACCTATATATTTTCTCATCCTGACTATACCCCTTACCTGGTTGCGACCCTTCTGCGAAGCACATGCTTTTCTCTCCCGGCGTCTTGTATCTTCCCCATGGGTTGCTGGTTTGCTTAGGGTTAGCTCCGTCCTCGGTTTTTTCTTTGGTTTGTTGTCGGCAACTGGAGCTGCTTTTCACCCTCGGTTGACTCTTGTCTCTTAACTTGCTTCTCCCTCTGGCTTGATCTCCTCCCCTTGCGGCTCCCCTCGAGTTGTTTCCTCCACTTCCCTCCCCGAGTCTTGGGAAAGAATCCTCTCTGAATCTGTACTCGGATCCGTTTTTGTGGATCGGCTCTTGGATCCATTCTTGGTCTTGCCTCCTTCGTTCTTCTATCACCATGATTTTCTCCCAGCGCCGCTTCTTGACGATGTATGGCGTACGGTAGATGGAATTGCATTTGCTGTCTCCTAGGATGTGTCCCTTGCCGTACATCTGGCATACTGGTTCGCACCTGTGGTCACCCGATGGGCTTTCCTTTCCGCATCCCCTACATTTAATGTTCTTCGGATCCGGGCATACGTCCGCTCTGTGTCCCATTCTTCCGCATGCATAACATACCTCGTACTTTTTCTTGTACAGCCAACATTTTAGTGGAACTCCCCCGAAAATGATTCATCTTGGAACCTCTTCCTGGGCGAACATTATCATCACAACCTTAGATTCTTTCCCTAGTCTTATAACTCCGTAGATTTCCGTATTATCGTCTCTCTTCACTCTTGTTATCATATCTTCTTCCGTGTAGAATAACAGGACGTCGTATATGACTCCCTTGCCGCATTTCTTTGGTGTTGCGGGATACGCCGTAACATCCGTGTCCTCCCCGTTGACCTTCAGTTTCTATAAGAATCTTCTGTTGCTTCAGGTTTGCGAGACAAAGTCCTTGTCTCCTTCCTCTTTCGGATTTATACCCGCCGCCAGCTTGACTATGTCCCCCAACGCCAGCGTTCCGTGCGTCATGAGCTTCGCCAGGCCTCCACGCGGCCTTATATTGATATTTTCCGCTCCTATTGGAATTCGAACGTACTGTTTTTCTACCGAGTTCACGACTATCTTCATTCCCTTCTGCTTGGTTAGCACTTTCTCTTTTTCTTCTTGTCAACGCGCTTCCTCCAAGCGCATGTTACGAGCCTTATAGTTGCCGAACCACTGGTTTGGCACCTCTAGTTCCTCGGGTTTTATACTTTCTCCTTCCATGACGATTTTCATTTTAATATTGTGGCTCCAGGAGTTGTGCGCACTTCGCCTACGCAGCAGCGCTGACTTCTGCCGGCTCACTATGCCTCGTTAGGCTTAGCCTCCCCCGCAGTTGGTCACCACAATCTTTCTAAAAAAAGCGGAAATAGGTTCACTTGCCCAGAAACTTGTGTCTTCGTGATCCTCGTGACTTCCGCAGTTCCATACATCTATGATTCGAGGTCGATGGCAGAATTTATCGCTGATATCGGTGTCGAAACACGGAGCTCATGCCAGCGCGTCCGTTCACCTCAAGCACTGAGAGTGCCCCCCTGACTGTCATGGAGGAAGCTTTGTGTTCGGAGAAATGAAAAGAGCAATTAAGTTATCGGGAGGTTGCAGTAGGCAGCGCGTGAGCCCATAGAAACGTCGCGCCGAAGCCAACGGCGACGCCGACGGGGCCACTGGCTCTATAAAGTGCTTCAAGGCGGAAACTTCTAGCCGCGCTGCTTAGGCATTGCCTGCGAGACGGTTTCTGATTTACTACATTTGTGATAGATACTGCGCCTTTTATTTGCTGTCAGCCAATTTAAAATGCAGCTAATGCCTATGTTGTGGTTGTGGCTGTAGGAAGAATGAAAAGAAAATGCACGGGCCTGCTACTGGCTCTGTAGCTGAGCCACCTTCGCTGCCTCGTGCAGATAGAAGAGAAAATAGAGAAGAAAGAAAAGGGAGAGAAAGACTGGTTGGTTGGTTTCTGGGATTTAACGTCCCAAAGCGCATCAGGCTTTGAGAGACGCCGTAGTGGAGGGCTCAGGAAATTTCGACCATCTGGGATTCTTTAACGTGCACTGACATCGCACAGAACACAGGCACCTTGCTTTTCGCCTCCATCGAAAAGTGGCCGCTGAGGCCAGGATTCGATCCCACGTCCTTGGGAACAGTAGTCGAGCGCCGTAACCACTGCTCCAACCCGGCGGGGCGGGAGAGAAAGACGCGTGCCGCAACAAAAGCCGTCGTGCACCGCCACCAAAGCGGTGGCAAATGCAATGACTGCCAACAACAGATAAAAATTCGGTAGCAGGCTAGCCCCCGCCGCAAGCAGCGGTGACCTACCTGTCCCAGCCCCATCAGGGGAGCTGATGCTTACTGGAATGCGTCTATTTCTATATGCTCTGTGGTGCGGCGTTAATTTTGCGCGCATTGGAGGCAGCAGAGTCCCAAGGGGTCCCTGCTAAGCAGTGCAACCAGTCTTTCGGCTGGTTGATTGATTGATTTATAGGAAGGGAAAGGCGCGGTAAATGTCTCACTTGTTGTCTGTGGACACCTCAACCGTACCATGAGGAAAGAGAGGAAGGTGGGAGTGAAAGTGGAAAGAGAGAAACAGGAGCCGTAGTGGAAGGCAACGGAGTAATTTCGACCACCTGAGGATCTTTAACGTGTGTGCTCCCCTGATGGGGCTGGGACAGGTGGGTCGCCGCCGCTTGCGGCGGGGGCTAGCCTGCCACCGAATTTTGATCTGCTGTAGGCCGTCATTGCACCCGCCTCAGTTTCGGTAGTGGACGACGGCTGTTATTGCGGCGCGCATCTTTCTCTCCCTCTTCCTTTTCTTTCTTCTCTATTTTCTCTTCTGTCTGCAAGAGGCAGCGGAGGTGGCTCAGCTACAGAGCCAGTAGCAGGCCCGTGCATTTTCTTTTCCTTCTTCCTACAGCCACAACAACGACATCGCACAACGCACGGACACCTCTTCGTATCACCTCCATCGAAACGCAGCCGCCGAGGTTTTCAGCTGGTTCCCCTTATTGTGGGAGTAAATAAAGAGCTTATCATCATCATCGAGGATGCACCGAATGAAAGGCGCCGCACGGACGCCTGGATCGAACGCCCGGCGAGGTCAGGTTCGTATATGCGTGTGTGTATGTGAACAACTTTAATTTCTACAAGAATAGAGGCCCACTACTCCCCTCCCCCGGCACGCAGGCCTACGGGACTGGGCCGGGATCTCCGGAATTAGAGAAAGGCTAAGAGGTATTGGTTCCTTGCGGCCTCTTCCGCCAGGCGGATGGCTTGTTTATGCAGAGTTGTGTTCTTTCTCCGTAAAAGGGTTTCCCAGCCTTCTCTACTAAGTATTTTGTCTTAGCCCCTGGGGAGCTAGCGCATTCCCAAATTACGTGGTTCCTCACTCCCCACATTGCTTACATTTACCGTCCTGTCGCTCATCTTTCTGGATGTGAAAGGCCCAGTCCGGGTGGATGTAATTCCCTACCTGTAGACGCCGCCATGCGGTCACCTCTTCGTCGCTCAGACGCTTATCTGGTGGTGGCACCAGCTTTCGGCTTTGTCTATAATTTGTCGACTATTTCTGTGTAAATTATGAGACGTTCCTCCATATTCTGGCAATCAGGCGGCTCCACGGTTACCCAGAAGTAGAGATCTCGGGCTAACTCGTGTGCCGCCTCGTTACCAGGAACAGACACGCGCGCTGGAGTTCATATTAAGCTGACTTTTCTATTCAGCTGTTTTCCGGTCAGCATTCTCACCGCTTCTGGTGCGAACCTCCCCTTTGCGTAATTTTAGATGGCTGTTTTGTTATCACTAATTATGAGTTTTGCTTCCGCTTCTACGCAAGCGTGCGCTATCGCAACTTCTTCAGCTGTTTCGGGGTTGTGGCTTCTGATAGTGGCTGCCGATACTGGGGCGCCTCGGCCGTCGATTAAAGAGGCTACCGCCGCACCCGACTTCCCACTCGCCGCATCAACATATGCAACTGCTTTGCGGTCCAGTGGTTCAAAGTCCTTTTTGAGTGCTTCTGTTCTCTTTTGCCTCCTTTCCGTGTTGTATATGGGGTGCGTGTGTCGAGGAAGAGGGCAGATGGTTAGCTTATCTCGGTATATCTGTTGGATGCTCGACTTTGGTTGCATCCGTCTGTCTATCTGCAGGCCTACCATATATAAAATGGCTCTTCCTGTAGTTGTCTGGCTTAGCCTTTCAAGTTGCGACACTCTGACTGCCTCTGCTACTTCTTCCCACGTATTGTGTACCCCCATAGTGAGCAGCATCTCTGTGGATGTACTGATATATGAGTGAATCTGCTTATGACGTCATAAAAACCATGACGGCATGAGCGGATGTGACGTCTTTATCACTTCTGCTTTATTAGACATGGCCGGAGTGAAGCCACGATGACGTCACTTCCGGTCATTACGCTACGGCTGATAAAGTCATCATGTGGTGGCGTCATAGTTATCTATAATTACTCATGATTATCTAGTCATGACCAATGCCTAATTAGGAGTAGTTTATGACTAGTTATTTATTAGTACTGGTTGGTTACTAGTTGGGCATTAGTACTGGTTACTGAATTAGCCTAATTGGGTAATTCATTATTTATCTAAGTTCACCCAGACTTATTATATTACTACCACACCAACCCTCTAAAGAAGCGTATATTTCGCAAAGGAGGAGGAGGAGGAGGAGGAGGAGGAAACTTTATTGAGGAGAATTTAGAAAGTTCTTTCTTCGTGGGAGTTCGCTTCTCCTCAAGCCGCCCCAGGGGTGGTCATCGCTCGATGGCGCTCGACGACCTCCTTGGCCCAAGCCGTGATTGCGTTTTGCCGACTTGGATCAGAGCTAAGCAATGCGGCCTCCCACTGTTCCGAATTGGTAATCTGCAGGCCCTCCGGCGGATGCATGCTTTCACATTTAAACATGATGTGTTCGAGATCTGCCTTCTGGTCACCGCAAAGTGAACATGAGGGGCTGTATTCGCCTGGATACCATTGTGCTAGCTTATACGGATTAAAGCACGTATTTGTTTGAAGTTTTCTAAGTAGTGTTTGTTGTGATTTGTTGAGTGTATAGTGGGGCTCCGGATATTTCAGTCTGCTGTTTTTATACCAAGTCGTAATTCCTCTGTACGTAGGGTCTCTCTCGCGAGCTGATCTTAGTTCGGGGTAACGCACCTCCCGGCCTACGACGAATCCTCGGGCATACTGGTGCGCCGCCTCGTTTCCAGGATGACCCGCGTGTGCGGGGACCCACAAAATTTTAATCGAACGTGCGTTTTTAGAGTAATCAAAAAAATTCAAAATTTTGGCTGCTGGTTGATGGATTCTACCTTTTGCGAAATTTCTAATGGCTGTTTTTGAGTCGCTAAAAATGTATTTAGAGTCCGTCGTGACAATCGCCAGAGCTACAGCCGCCTCTTCTGCCTCCTCTGGCGTTCGTACTTCGTTTATCGTCGCTGAATTTTGCAAGCGATACTTGTGATCGACTAGTGCCAGGGCATAGGCTCTCTTATTCCCGTATTCTGCTGCGTCCACATATGTCGTATTTGGTAGACTGGAATAGTATTTCTCTAATGATTGGGCTCTTGCTACCCGACGCTGCAGGTGAAACTCCGGGTGCATGTTCTTAGGTAGTGGAGGGACTACCAGTATTTTGTGTATTGGACGGGGAACCGACGTTACCTGTGAGTGTCTGCCCTCGTAGTGTATGTCGGTCTATTGCAGTATCTGTCTTCCGGTCGATGTTGCGGTCAACCGCTCGTACTGCGCCGTGAGGTGTGCTTCGATCATTTCTTCTAGTGTGTTATGTATCCCCAATTGCATGAGTTTCTCGGTAGCCGTGCAAATGGGAAGACCGAGTGCTGTTTTGAAGGACTGCCGAATAATGGAATCGATCGCTTCTCTTTCCTTGGCCTGTAGGAATAAGTAGGGCGTGGAATATATAATGCGGCTGAGAACGAATGCTTGCACAAGTTTTAGTGTCTCTTTTTCTTTCATCCCTCTTTCTTTGTTTGATATCCTCCGAATTAGGCGAGATGTTTGATTACTTATCGTTCGGAGTTTTTGGATTAAATCCGTGTTTTTGCCATTTGATTGAATGTGCATACCCAGTATGCGTAACTTTTCTACTCTCGGGATAGTGAAACCATCCATGTATATGTTGATGTTTGTGTTAATGTTTTTTGTATATCGTTTGGGTTTAATGACTAAAAGTTCCGATTTTTGAGATGAGCATTCCAAGCCAATTTTATCCATCTCCTCCATTACCGCATCTGCTGCTTGCTGCAGCGTGTCCTCAATTGTGCCGGCGTGACCCTTCGTTGTCCATAGAGTAATATCGTCGGCATAGAAAGAGTGTTCTAGATCTGGGATTTGTTCCAATTTGCGTGCCAAATTTATTAAAGTGATATTAAAGAGAAATGGGGACAGTACTGAGCCTTGCGGCGTGCCCCTGTCCCCTAGTTGGAATTTGTTGGAATGTATAGATCCTAATTGAATTTCTGCTGTCCTACCTGTTAAGAAGGCTTTGATATAATTATACATCCTGGCGCCCACCTGCAGCTCGGATAGGGCATCCATAATAGCTTTGTGGTTCACATTATCGAAGGCTTTTGTAAGGTCAAGAGCTAATATGGCTCTTAACCTGTTATTCATCTCAGGTGCCAAGATTTCGTGCTTAATCCTTAACATTGTGTCCTGTGGGGATAAAAGGGGTCTGAATCCCAACATAGTATGAGGGTACAGATCCCACTCGTCCATGTACGACTGAAGCCTTGCCAGGGCTACGTGCTCGAATAATTTACCTAGGCACGAGGTGAGAGATATCGGTCTCAGGTTTTCTATTGAAAGTTTTTTCCCTGGTTTCGGAATAAAGGTTACCTTGGCGTGCTTCCAAGTTTCCGGTAAGGATCCTTTATTCCAACATTCGTTGGCGAAGCTGGTAAGTTGGGAAATGGAGTTTTCATCTAGGTTTCTCAGCATAGTATTTGTGACCCCATCCGCGCCGGGTGCCGCGGGCGTGCGGATTTTATGAATAGCTGCTCGAACTTCCGCTTCCGTAATGTTGGAGTCTATTTGAGGATTCGGGTTGCCTTTATATTCCGGAAGGGGTTCTCTGTCACGAGAGATGTTGAAATAGCGAGCCTTAAGAGCGTTAACGATTTCTTCGTTCGTGAGGTCATTAACGTGAAGGATTCTTTGTATTTCCTGCTTCTTAACTCCTTTGCTGGATTCGGGATCGAGAAGATGTCGCAGTAAATTCCACGCATCTCGCGTACCCATGTTTCCATTAAAGTTGTCGCATATTTGATGCCACTGTTGCTGAGCCAACTGGGACGCGTGATCTTGAATTTCCTTGTTTAGGTTGGCGATTTTGACCCTAAGCCTT
>JAJIZL010024083.1:155629-201252 GCA_023969395.1 Amblyomma maculatum | reverse complement strand
TATGTATGTATGTATGTATGTATGTATGTATGTATGTATGTATGTATAAATAATGCAGGCATGTTCATGTGTTGCATTCTGCCTTTTTACAGGGCGAGGTTTCTTCAAAAGAACGGTATACCTGTGCTTAATTCACGTTTCAGATAGCGGCCTTGCAGATGTTGCGGTACAAGGTGCCGCCTCCCGCCGCCGAAGAACGCTGGAGGGCGTCTTCACCATCTGCGCACTCACCGTCGCTGTCCTGATGGCCACTCTCCTTGTCGGGGTGGTGTTGCTGGCCGTCAAGGTCGAGGAGTGCGACCGCCAACTGCAGCTCGCGCGTGAACCGATCGTCGACAAAGCCTGCTTTAACGCAGCCTGCGAAATGGTCTCCGGTCTGCTCAAGAAATGGCAAAACCGTAACGTTCAGCCTTGCAATGCTTTTCACCGCCACGTTTGTGGTCGGTGGCGTCGCATAGGCATCGATAGGCCCAGCTATGCCATAGAGAACAGCAATAACTTTCTCATCCGCATTGGACTGAGCCTGGAACGCGTGGCAAATGCGGGCATGACATCCAACTCCAGCACCAAATACATGGCTCTTTTTTATTACAGCTGCCGCCAATACATTGTGCAGCAGCGTGCAATTAGCGTAAGAGACGCTCTCCAGATGTCTGGAATTGAGTTTCGTGCTTGGCTAGTGTCCAATTCGCTCCAGCATTTGTTCTCCACTATAGTAGCCGAATGCCTCCGCACTGGTCTCACATCCGTCATCAGTGTCAAGTTTAGTAAACAAAAAGTGTACGTTGACATTGGCAATTCACTGGCTAGTTTCCTGACAAACCAGACGAACAAGCTGCCTTCCGTCATTGAAGCAGCTCTGTCCGAGCTCCAGGTTCCGCGGAACCATACTCTGATACCAGCCCTTGTAGATCTGGACTCGCGTATGCATCAAGCCTTGGCTGCGCCTTCACCACCGAGGAAATTCCACTCTGTCGCGATCCGCCTCTTGCCTACCGAGAGCCTGGTTGTGGCCTGGCTGCAGGGTCTTAAGCGTGGACTGAATAAGAAATTGACGGTTGATTCCAACACACTAGTAAGCGTTAGGGGCTTAACCCAGATTAGTAATCTCATCGGGATTCTGAGTTCGATCGAAGTTAACCTGGCAAGCATATACAGCCTTATGTTGCCTATAGCGCAGGTAATGCAGTACGGGGGCGCATTTGGCACCTACCACGTCGGTGGAAGGAGGGGGAAACACTCGGGCCCCACCAACTGGTGTCTTCGAAAAACGGCCGAGTACTTCCCTATGGAGTTGGCTGTATGGGTGAAGAAATCAATAGAGACCCCTGAGGCGCGCGGATATTTTAAATCTATGATAAACGCATTGGGACAAGTTGTCAGTAAGCTTCCCATCAATGTGAAGGGACTTGATTTCAACGCAACTGATATCGCCAAGCTACGCACCAGGACAAAATGTAAGTATTCAAGTTTTCCTTGATCATGTGAGGGCGGGCAATTGTGGTAAGCCACAGGTAGCTACCGCGGCTGGCAGCATTATTAGCATAGTGGTTTACCATTCGGTCCAACGTTAAATTGCAGGGCACTTGTCTTGCATTTGTTTTTGGCGTTTACTGTCCGTGTCGAACTAGGCCTACAGCGTTGACGGTCACGTTCTGCTGGCTTTGGCGCTGAAATGAAATATTACGAGCAGTGTCTGTCATATGGCAGCTAACTGGCCGGACACGAATTGGTGCGTTTGTCGAGTGACGACACAAAATCAGAATGAAGTCAACTTGACAGCCGCTGGTAGCTCGCATAAGTGCTCTGAGGTATCAGGACTAGTTGGAAATTGGATCCGGTACCTTCGATCCTGAGTCCGACACATAGGCCGTGCAGGCACGTTCATACGATTTAGTTAAAGTGGGGCTACATATTCTCCTTAAAGCACTGTGATGGCCTACGAGTGCATGCAAATGATTGTGCGATATTGGAGGTGCCAATTAAAGGATTTGTGGTTACGCGAGTAGTTAAGTGCGCTAACATGGATACGAAAGCGGATCTGCAGCTAATAATACGGTCAGAGATACCAGACCAGGCGGGATACAGTATACCCAAATCGTTCATATCTAAACTTCTTGAAGGCATGGTGCGTGCTCAATAAAAATACACCGGATAATAACCGGAGTATTAGCGTTCTCAATTCAGCTATCGTCACCTTACATATAATAAGCTGATCCTCCCCCTTTCGCTGCCTGTTTCGTATTTAGCATTCATCTGTCTCACCAGGGCATGGTTGTGTATCTGTCATGCGTACTTGCGGCCGTGAAATGTTGCCATTGGCACTCATTTATGAAACAAAATATAAGCTGGATCACGGCCAGGCAAGGTTCTCAGAAAGGAGTAAACGTGTGATATCGGAAGTGTTGTTCGGAAATGCGCGTCAGCAATCGGCGCACATTCACTGGTACCATCTCTGTCGCTGCAGTCATGCCCCACGAAGCGCCACCTAGGGCGGTACCTTCGATGAAACGCGACAACTTCCTGCTCAACATGATCGCGCTCAGCGGCCAGGTACGGGACGAAAGGACCAACACCTGGATGCAACTGTCGCGGCAGCAGCTGACCGGCGATCTGGCGGTAATAAACGACAAGAACATGGTCATACCAACACTGCAACTGGCCGGGGACGTCATGCATGCCAAGGCAAACGATCCTATGCTCGACTACTCCACCGTGGGAGTCCGGGTTCTTGTCGAGTGGGCCCATGTATTATTGAACAAGGTACGCTTGCGTACTTTAGGATGGATTTCTCAGTGATGTGTGCGTGCTCTGTAAAGTGTGTGATTGTAAACTTTAGAAGGGTCCATGCTTCGTCTTGTTGGTTATTTTAACATGGAAACATAGCGCAAAAGCACACGTGTGTGATTTCTTTCTCTGTCGGCGTTTTGTTTTTGCGCTAGCTTTTTATAAGTTTGTTTTTCTTGTGATTCTCTCTTTAAAATTCCGGACCCTTGGCCGGGCGTAACATAACTCTTAGCTTTCCGCGCGGGCGTGGAGGTCAAGCGCAGTGGGCAGAACATAGAGAACAGACGTTGCTTCCTTTTAGAGAAAAGGTGAAGACTCGTTAAACGAAACTCTGCTTACATTGGGGATTTTTAAGACCCGATCTTGTAAACGGAGTGACGTGGCACCATGCATTGAATTTAACTTACGACTTGAACCTATGGGAATATCTAACTATGAAGCTTTGTCGGCATTTATTTGCCTGAGATCAACGAACGTTTCAACCTGAAGCGATGTTCGAACTTGAACAAATAGCTTTGACAATGAGAAATTCTGTTCACATGCGTATTCATATTTGTAAAAATGTTTCGCGCCGACGTTCTAAACATACGCAGATCAAATATATAAAATCGATCAGTGTCAAGCGAACGTGATTTTATTGTAATATTTTGTCCTCTCTTTTATGTATTCTTTTACCGAGCCCTAGCTTACGCTTGTATAATTAACCCTCGACTAGCTCTAGATATATATGAACAGCAACTATTACTAACAACAATAATTCAGTGACTTAGAGCCTGGAAGTTTAGTGACGACCTGGAGCATAAGTTTATCTTTCCTGAATACTTCATCTGCCTCGTATACCATAAACTGTTCCAACGGTGCCCATGGGTGAGGTATTCAGCAAGAAGTCTACAAATATTTTTGCATCTTGAATTCCTTTAGCGCACTGCTCATCTCGCTCCTACAAGCACGCACCCAGAGAAGGCCAGCGCCTTATCACACAGCTGTGGCATTAGGGTTAAACGTAGTGATATCGGATTGCACGTGCTTTTCAGAATCCTGCTCTGAGTTCTCGGCTGGTTGACGTTGTGCGGAATCGGACCAACAGCAGGGTTCCAGTTGAGAGACTTCCAAACGACACTCTGCGCTGGTTGCTATTCTTGCCATGGGCGCTAGACGTGGCCCTCGTCGCGGCGCGAGAGCGTTCTCCCGTGTCGCCGTACAAAGTCATTGAAGTCCAATCCAGAGATCAGCTTTTCTTCCGCCGCTTCTGCCAGGCCGGCTGCGGAGACGCCCAGGGTTCACTGCTTTGCTCGTACGCGACGCGGCACTCGAGCCTCTTCGCACAGGCCTTCAAGTGCAAGCAGGGAGATTTTGATTGTATCTGCTAAAAATGCCAGTGAGAGTATACCGTTGGTGGCGCCTCCTTTGGACCTACCTTTTGATACCGTGGCGTCGCTAGCTGCTATCTGTGCTATTCAGCGGGCTTTCATGTTTTAAAAGGAGCACACTGTTCTATTCGCGTTTTCGCGGAGTCGCGTTTTCGTCGTATCGTGTCAGTTTAACTTTTCATTGGTAATACTTATTTCGCTGCTGTGGCTCAATAGTTGCGCATAAAATTGAGCATGTACTGCTTGCTATAATATTGTAGCAGTCCTGAAGGCGATATTGAAGCGAAGAGCGGAGGAATGGCTTGGGAATCATTCGTTGAGTAAACGAGTCCTCCGGTTAGGATGCTTTGGCTGATACGTGTGGAATAGGATTGGAAGGCGAGTAGGGTAGATGCTGTCGGAGGATTGTACCTGAACGCGCGTGCCGACTGCAGTATCCAAAATGTGACCCGTGACACTACATAGGTAGCACACGGGAATCAGGCATTGTGATGAGGGAGTCTAGATTCTCAAGTGTCCGACAGTGTTGATATTGTCACGTAGTGGTGACGAGGTCGACGACACAAATGAAGGGTCGATGATTGCACTAAAGAAACTCTTTATTTGGGCTGACGCGCCCGCAAAAGAACTAAGCAACTCGGCGGCGGCGATAACAACAAACGCGCTCGTCGGTCGTCGAACAATGAATGCTCGTCACACTCGTCAACACTCAATTTAAAGGCTGCACAGAACAATCTAGATAACGTCGCACACGGCTACCAGCACGGGCTGGAACATTGTGGAAAGACACCCGAGTGGCCGGAACCTTCGAGACAGATCTCGGTGCATCTTGAGCTGCAACGAAACTGATAAAGGTGTGACTCGCGACATCGAGCATTAATAAACAAAGATTACGGAACTGATACGCGGTTCAGAATCAGAGTGATAAGCCTGTATGCCGGCGGCTGTTAAAAAACAACAAATACTGTTTTGAAGGTTTCGCGGCATTACTCCCCCCCTTAAAAAAAACATCGCCTCGATGTTCCAAAACAAAGCAACTTAAACATAAACACTGCAAATTTTAAACACCATACATTCTTTAACGCGCGTAATATGGCTTTAGTCGTACAACATGTACAATTTCTGGGCGTGCGCGTCGCCATTGTGATGCTGACATTCCGTCGGGAATGACTTCATAGTCCAGTGGGCCGACGCGGCGAATGATTTTGTACGTCCCAAAGTATCGACGGAACAACTTTTCACTTAATCCGCGACGGCGAACAGGTGTCCAAACCCACACTTGGTCTCCTGTATTGTACTCTGCGTGGCGTCGTCGTAAATTGTATCGTCGGCTGTCGGTGCGCTGTTGGTCTTTAATACGCAGCCGTGCGAGTCGTCGAGCTTCCTCTGCACGCTGCAGGTAGGCGGCGACGTCAAGGTTGTCCTCGTTGGTTACGTGCGGCAGCATTGCGTCGAGCGTCGTCGTGGGCTCCCTGCCGTAAACAAGCTTAAACGGGGTCGCTCTAGTCGTCTCCTGGACTGCCGTGTTATACGCGAAGATCACGTACGGCAAGATGGCGTCCCAGGTCTTGTGTTCAGCGTCGACGTACATAGCGATCATGTCCGCGATCGTTTTGTTCAGGCGCTCCGTAAGGCCATTGGTCTGGGGATGGTACGCAGTTGTACGTCGATGGCTTGTGTGACTGTATTCCAGGATGGCTTGCGTCAACTCTGCCGTAAACGCCGTTCCCCTGTCCGTGATGAGCACTTCTGGGGCGCCGTGTCGCAAGAGAATTTGTTCGACAAAAAATTTGGCGACTTCTACTGCGGTACCGTTGGGTAGGGCTTTTGCTTCGGCGTAACGAGTAAGGTAGTCAGTGGCCACGATGATGCACTTGTTACCCATAGAAGAAGATGAAAAGGGGCCAAGGAGATCCATCCCAATTTGTTGAAAGGGCAGTATTGGTGGCGGAATCGGGTTTAGTAGTCCTGCTGGTCTGATCGGCGGCGTCTTGCGTCGTTGGCACTCACGACACGTCTTCACGTAGTGGGCAACTTCGGCAGGCAGTCGCGGCCAGTAGTACTTCTCCTGGATTCGATGCAACGTGCGCGCAAATCCGAGGTGGCCTGCTGTGGGCTCATCGTGCAACGCCTGCAGAATTTCTTGCCGGAGGGTTTTAGGCACTACGAGAAGCTGCGCGGTCTTGTTGGGTGCGAAGTTCTTCTTCACGAGGAGGCCATTGCTTAACGCGAACGATGATAAATGTCGCCTGAACACACCAGGAGGGGAAGCGGTCTTTCCTTCCAAGTAATCGGCTAGCGCTTTCAGCTCAGGGTCTGATCGCTGTTGCTCTGCGAAACTGCTGGCGCTTACCGGTCCCAAAAAGGCGTCGTCGTCATCGTCCTTCGGGGGAGCGTCGACGGGAGCGCGTGATAGGCAGTCTGCGTCGGAATGCTTCCTGCCCGACTTATAGACTACAGTCATGTCAAATTCTTGAAGTCGTAGGCTCCATCTGGCAAGGCGGCCGGAAGGATCTTTCAAATTAGCCAGCCAGCAGAGCGCGTGATGGTCGCTTACCACCTTGAATGGTCGGCCGTATAGGTATGGACGAAACTTAGAAGTACCCAGATGATCGCAAGGCACTCCTTCTCGGTCGTCGAGTAATTGACTTCGGCTTTTGTGAGAGACCTGCTAGCGTAGGCGATTACTTTTTCCTGTCCGGCACTCTTCTGGACGAGAACGGCTCCGATGCTTTCCGAGATCGAATGGGGTCAGGCAGCAGACCGTGTTCGGGTTGTAGGCCTTGAAGTCGGCGGCTGGCTCGGTGACCTGTAGGCTGGTCTTCCAGGGTGACAGGAACACGGCTTGGGTCTTCGCTTGAAGGATCAAAGGAAGCACCTCCACCAGATGTCACGTAGTGGTGACGAGGTCGACGACACAAATGAAGGGTCGATGATTGCACTAAAGAAACTTTATTTGGGCTGACTTGCGCCCGCAAAAGAACTAAGCAACTCGGCGGCGGCGATAACAACAAACGCGCTCGTCGGTCGTCGAACAATGAATGCTCGTCACACTCGTCAACACTCAATTTAAAGCCTGCACAGAACAATCTAGATAACGTCGCACACGGCTACCAGCACGGGCTGGAACATTGTGGAAAGACACCCGAGTGGCCGGAACCTTCGAGACAGATCTCGGTGCATCTTGAGCTGCAACGAAACTGATAAAGGTGTGAATCGCGACATCGAGCATTAATAAACAAAGATTACGGAACTGATACGCGGTTCAGAATCAGAGTGATAAGCCTGTATGCCGGCGGCTGTTAAAAAACAACAAATACTGTTTTGAAGGTTTCGCGGCAATATCGTCGGAGACCGAAGTCAAGTTCTTTTTGGCAATGAGGAAAGAGAAGACGTCTTCTGCAATATCCTTGAGTAGATGTTCTAATTAATCTTCGTCAGTCATGCAGTTGTTTACCTTCTTGAATAACTTCAGCATTTTTTTAATTCATTATTTATTGTGTATTTTGCAACATACAAACAAACATTGCCTCGACGTAGGTAGTGCAAGTTGTCCTTGTCCACATTTAAATCGCCGAAATATTCCTTCTTCTATCCTACACAACTCTTTCTAGTGGTTTTCGAGTTCTCGTGGTTCTTCTACCGCATCAATGCGGTGTGCATCAAGAGCACGGCATTCGCGAGCTTAACCAGTAATTCCCCGCGATTATAGCGGCCCACACAATCATAACGAGCGAATCAGTCTTTAACGTCTTCCTCAGCTTAATCGGCAAAGGGACGATGCTCCCGCATGTACCCTGCGGAACACGATATGCTCTGTCCTTTTTGTTAAAAAGAAAAAGGCATCCTGCCGCACGTTTTGGCAGAATGAAAAAAACTCAAGACCCCCCCTCCTCCCCTTCCCACCAATCCCCCCAATCCCCAACCCCTTGAGCGATGGGAGACCTTGTTATCCAGCCCCGCCCTATCCATCCAGCTCGCATGACGGACAGGGGCCAGCAGCTGCTGGGAACATATGGGTCCCGTAATTAGGGAACCACCCCATCTGGTGAAAGCATGCACCACCGAATTATTTCGGGCACAATAAATGTTGATTCCTCCTCCTCCTCGAAATGATTGCGTACCATTTGTGGCGTTGGACGGAACATATTGTCAGACGGGGATGGAGGATTCCACGATGATGTTCGGGACTGCTCGGTGGACTGCTGCATTGTGAGCGGAACAGGAGGGAAACAAGTGAACTGACAGCCCTGGCGTGTCTCCAGTGGTTGAGGATGCGTCGATCGTGAGAGTACGCGTATCCCGCACCTCAGCCATTTTGGTACGGACGGGGGTTTAATGCAGGAGTGATGGTGAAGGGGGCAGGCTCAGCTGGTCAATGGTTGCGCGTCTTGCATGAGAGTTCAACCTTACGGCCTTGTTCTTGTCACGTTCTACACTGATGGCACATATCCACACATGGGGATTGGCCAGAATATTCAGGAATATTTGTTTTTGAGATCTATAACTACATCGCCAAAACTAAGATGATTGCAAAGGAAGAGAGAATCTATAAGATGGAGCACCGAGAAAAAAAAAGGAGAAATAACGCGCGCAGGAGGTGAGCACTGCAAGATTTGTAGCTAGTGATTAAATAATTGAAAGCATATTAGCAAGGCAGCCGATTATATATGTATATTTCATAAAACAGTTTTGAATGGCGTTAAAAACAGACCTGTGGCTGTACACAAGTCTAGTGGCATCAAACGAAATTAATCTGGCTGCTCAAATTTAGTCGAAGCTATTGCATCGGCTTCTCCAAATATCGTCTTCACATCATGGTGACACGGCGGCACAACAACAAGAAAAATGTTCCCTTAATTCCTGTTCCCTGCAGAATGCGCCGATGGGAGTAAGCGCCAAACCAGAAATGTGCAATAGAAAATTAGGGGCGGGACACGGCAGCGCAGTCTTGTTAGAGAGACTTCAATCTGCCGTGACTGACATGGCCTCCTGCTCCACGAACACCTTAGATACAGGTAGTCATCAGATGTGAAGACACCCAGTTTGCACGCTTAATAATGTGCGAATACGAAACCGCGCTGCTGTTAAGTACGCTGAAGCAGGTAGGATAGGCAGCATGGGGCCATTGAAAGACTTCTTAGCCAGGCTATCAGCAAACTCTTCAACGCATTCAAATTTATTAGAGGGGTTGCTATATGCCCTCAATGAAATGGGATGTTTGGAGATTTTCCGACGTATGGAAAGAGCCTGAGACGGTGCCGACCCTAAGCCAGGAAGGCCTCCTAGCAAGTTAGGCAATTTAGGCTTTGGAAGCTGCTAGAACCGATGTTAGCTCCGCAATGTATTAGTCATCTTCAGCTCATTTTTTATTGCGGAAAAAATACCACTCCTATTTCCAGCCCCTCGTGTAGCCACGAACGGTACACAAGTTTTACCTTTAATGACCCCAGATGGCTCTGACGTCATACCAGCTGCGAGAGATGGCTAAAAAGTCGAGTCGTCGGGTGGCGGCGGTCGGTAGGCACGGCGCGCCGCGGATGAGATAATGACGTCAATGTGTCGTTATACCAGCTGCGCGAGATGGAGGAGAGAGACAAAGGGTGTATAAATGCTCGCGCTTGCTCAGCTGAGGCACTCGCTACGCATCCTGATAAACAGAAAGGTCACGCCGTCTCGATGAAGCCAGAAAACGACAGCGGGCTGCAGAGACAGATGAAGAACGGCAACAGCGTCTCGCTCGACGGCGCGTTTAAGATGCAGCTAGACAAGCGCGTCGCGCGTCACTTGAATCGTCCTCAACCGGTGACGACTCCGAATGGAATGTAATGGACGCTTTGAACAGTGCAGCGAAACACCACGGAAGTCTCACTACTTCAGTGATCACCGAAGTGTCTTTATAGGTATAAACAATAAAGCTAAACAATATTAAACTCCAATAAGTGTTCTGTGTTAATCGTACGGTCAACATGGTACACCACAATTGGCTACACTACGAGCTGAACTATAGCGTAACCATGTTCTTATTGCTTTCGCGACCTACCGGGCTTAATACTATTACGAAATGTGGCGCAACAAACACAAGAGAAGAGTCACAACACACGCGCACACTACCAACTGTAATAACGATCTGAAAACACTTCCTCTTCACCACTCCTCTTCTTCTACACTCAAGTACATCTTCTCACCTTCCTGTTCTTTGCCAAGGGGATGTTGGTACTTTCTTCCTCGCAGAACATAAACATCGTCCAAGCATGGCAGTCACCAATTCTACACTATCTAGTTTCTCCACACCTCTGCTTTGCCCAGAAACTCATACCACGCTGGACAGTCACAAAGATCACCATATAGTCACATAGTCACACACTAATCACCACCACCACCACACATGTACAGTAGGACATGTCCATCCACAACACACCACTTGTGAAGTCCCGATGTATTGAAAAAAAACTTTAACCTGCCAACGTCTACGAAGCCACGAAGTTGATGTACTTGAGGGAAGATTGTTTAAACTACCATGGCCACATAACGTGAGAGGTGTCCAAGAATAACAGCTTTAGGCCAAGAATAACAGCTTGAGGCCCGATAATAAACTCGTTCTTTGCATTACTCAATAGGATTGCTCAATAAAAGTAAATTCTTTTCTACGTAAACTCAAGGAAGCTTCACTAATACATGTCTTCTTTCTTTTGTATCCAGTACGCCTCTAAAATTTCGCGCGCCATCTTATCCCGACTCTTACCTAAAATATATGTCTTCTTTCTTTTGTATCCAGTGCGCCTCTAAAATTTCGCGCGCCATCTTATCCCGACTCTTACCTAAAATGTTAAGCCTGCTAAACAACGGCTCACACTTGCATTTCTGACAGTGCAGGGGTAAATTTGACCCCTTCCCATTTTCTATGGACTTCTCGTGTTCCCTCATTCTATCATTGATACATCTTCCATTATCATCTTCCATTATCAAAACCAGATTATTGACTTTTTAATAATACCCGTACCGATATTATCTAACAGCTACTCCCTTGCTTTTTCCCTTACCATTCTTATGATGTAGGTACGTATTTAAAGGGTGTCGGAATATAAGTACCTAGGACTTATTTTCACAGAGAACTTACCATGGTTCAAACACATTGCTTTCATATGAAATAAAGCCAGTCGACAGTTGTGATATCTTAGACGAGCATTAACTAAGGCGCGGAAAGGAACCCTTTTACTAATCTACAAATCACTAATGCACCCTTTGCTTGACTACGCATAGTCTGTATGGAATCCCTACAATAACAGCATAAATAAGACTGAAGCCGTTCCAAATACATCAGTTTGCTTTATGTGTTATAAATATAGCTGCGACGTTTCACCGACTTCTGTCCTTTGAATATTGCAACTAACCACACTCGCCTACCCGCAGGCATTTCGAATCAATAATATCGATGTACACCATCGTGCACTCGCGTTATCATCTGCCAAGTGACTGCTACATTACGCGCGCCAAACCAACGCTAACAAGAGGTTATTACGACCTTACTCTCGCACTTTACTTTGCTCGCACAAATAGCTTTAAGCGCAGTGTTTTTCTGCATACCACTGAGCATTGGAATTCATTGCCTATAGCTCAGTTCATTTGTTACCAGTAGATAAATGTATGCTTGCTGTTGACAATATTTCTCAACTATTTTTGCATATTGAAAGAGCCGCCCCCCCCCCCCCCTCGTCGGGCCACAGTATGTAGAAACTAGAACCACACGGAAAGAGTGAATGGAGAGGTCATGCATGTTATCATTAGACTTCTTATCTTGACATCTGTTTCCACGCTGAAGAGGCAGGTCAGCTAACCAGCATGCTAATGAGCTCGCGCAGCATCGTGTTAGTGCGCGCTGCCAGAAATTGCCCCAGCAGCGTCTACACTGGCCTATTAAATTAGCCTGATTTATCCCCTGCTTCATGCAACTCTTGGAATCACCTTGTCGCTGAACCCAGGCCACAGGCAATCGACTATATAGGTGTTATGAGCCACGTGCACTGTTTAATAACAGAAGCACATTCCCCTCTATCATCAGACGATATAGGTGAGCTTAGAGATTGCGAGAACGAGAGCACAGTTAGTGGCCACGTTTCACGTATCAGCCTCATTTGCTCAGCTCTCCCTTGTGTACGCCACATATTTTCATATGTCACAGAGCCATTGCTTTCCTCTTTCACAGCAGAGCTGCCAGTCGTTACGGTTCGCGCACTTTAGCAGACAGCCTATGTGCTGCACAGCCGACCAGTAGATCTACCTTCATATACATATTGCACAGAACTAGTCTAGGCGATGTGTTGCCAGTAGTGTAGACCGGAGAGGCGAAATTCCCGGAAATTTTTACTCGTTTAAAAACGTTTATTTCAGGTACTTTTCATGAAAAGATCGAACTTTTTGTTAACATGAACTATATGCCTAGAATAGCCCTAATTTGTTCCTGAAAATGTGATTTATGGTATCGTTCATAGCAAGCTTAGGTCGTGCGTCGGCTATCCAAAGCATGTGATATGCACAAATTATTAGCAACAATAGCAACAGCCGCATGCGTGCGGTTGGTGCTGTCTGGGCCTAACGCCACTCCATTGTCCATTCTGTCCATTTCAGTCACTTTGCGCCTATCGCCAGCAGTATGCACCGCAGTTACGATTCTTGTCTGTTTTGTCTGATCAGTAGAATAAAGATGTTGGACAAGCCATGACGAATTCATGAATACCTACTGACTAGATAATACCGCAGGAGACAAACACCAAAGCAGAGAACCACAGGACGAGCGCTGACTCAACTGAACGTTTATTCAACGACGGAACACAACAAATGGAAGTGGCCGCCCTACGCAGCAACACGTGTTTTTGGCTTGTCCACTTCTTGATAGGGTGGTCTCATTTTTCATTTACTGAGCCCATCTTTAAATAAACTTCAAGTTGTGAGTCAGCGCTCGCCCTGTTGTTCTCTGCTTTGGTGTTTGTCTCTTAAGCTTTTTTCCATTCAGTATGTTCCGCAAACTTGCCCGTTTGGCTATAGTGATGAATACCTAGTCACGGACATAACATATTGCATTTATTTCTCAAAACTGCCGAAATTCTCAATTGGATGGGACGCTTCTGCATGATGCTCCACTACATGCAGCTCAAATCGAGCACAGCTCCACTCACAAGATATTGAAAACATTGGGTAGAGGCAGCTTCAGTTTGGCTTTGTAGCTTTAGATGACCCGGAAAAGATACAACCAGCCTTGATTCTTTTCGGTAGCGAGTTCATGCTGTTCTTCGGCTCAGCAACGCACCGACTCGCTTGTTGGAGTTTATGACTGCAACGAGAAACAATCCTGACGCTTGCGGTTTTTGTTTTCATTTCTTTAATGTCTCCCCCACCCCCGTGAATCCTACTCGACAGAATCTCTTTTCAAATGCGTCGCATTGGGCAAACCACCCTCAACGTTACAGACCTTGCATACTGTTCGCGTTTTTCCACCAATGGCCTTTTCACATACAGAAGTTTTTTCGAGAGATTAAGCCACCCTTTTGCAGTGTTTGCCACAATATGCAACTGTAATCGGCATTCGGGCACTTTTATTCTCTGCTATTTTACTTTCTGAAAGCACCCGTGTCAAGACTGCGCAACCATGCAAGTTGTTGATTTTGCCTGGTTTTCCTTAAACTGGAATTTTATTTTGCGTATAATTATTGTAATGACTTCCCGGAAACCACCCATGTAACAAGAAATGTCGACCGCAGTCTCTCCTTGGTGGTGCAATGGTTAGGGTGCTCGACTACTGTGCCCAAGCATGTGGAACTGAATCCCTGCCGCAGCGGCCACTTTTCGGTAAAGGCGAAAAGCAAGACGCCCGTGTGCTGTGCGATGTCATTTCACGTTAAAAAACCCCAGGTGGTCGAAATTTCTGGATCCATCCGCAACGGCGTTTTTCATAAGCTGAGTCAAACCTTCTAAACCTACCCAAACAACCCAATGTCGCCCACAAGAAGGCTTGCATACGAATAGAGCAGCTTACGTGGGCAAAGTCATTTCGGATTTTTGCTGCGTCCATCGCCCGACAGCACGCTCAGCCATATTGTTCGACTATAGCCGTGAGGTAATCGCCAAAACTCAATTTGCTGTGTTCAGCTTGGCACATCCGAAGGACCTGCCTTCAGCTCATTTTTTTCGCAGGATGAACGTCTGAGAGAAGGCGTCTTAACAGGCTCTCGTTCATTCATAAAACTTTATTCAGATGGATGACCTGATGCCTAGAAGGGAAGCAACGGGTTCAGGACTCCGACATGAAGTCTAGCAGGGCACTAAGCTTGTACTTGGCATCGGTGATGGGGGCTGGTCAGTCTTCGTATGTCAGGACGTGGTGAGCAGATGTGTAGCGGGCGGGGAGGCTCACCATGCCAGAACAGGTACAGATCAAGTGCTACAGGTCAACGGAGTCAACAGGCCAGTTGGGGCAGCCGATCCTGGTTCGGCGCCATCAACTCAGGGTGTCCGGTGTTTACGCTGCACCGGTTCTCGCCTTGGAATGAGAACTTCGGCTGGGCGAGAAAGACCGGAAGAAATCGGAGCAGTAATGTTGGCGACAAAGTCCCTCAACAAATCCCTCCGCCGATGTTTAAGCAGTGTGATGAAAGAAGCCAGTATGATGAGCGAGAAGCGTAAGGTGTGCCCGAGTTAAACGGGCCGACATCAAGGCCGGCGGTCTTCCTCTAGCTGCACGCCAGCGGCCTCATGAGCAGTCCTGTTGCCAGTCCAATGTGCGTGATGTCCAGGTGTGCAGTGAATGCGTATGGAGACTTGCGAGGTATCTTGCAGGTAACGGCAATGCTGTTTGATGCGGTGTTGCACTGAAATTATGTAAGAACTCGATTTCAGTGTTTTTATAGCCTCATGATGTCGGTGTAGATGTGGATGATACGATCTGTTTCTTTGGCGCAGAGTCGAAGGACCTCGTCGATAGCCGTTAACTCGATGTTAACAAAATTAAACACAGCGGTAAACTTTTTACAAACCACACAGAAAGACGAACAGGAGGAGGGCTGACTCCAACTTAGTTTATTGAAAGCCACATGATGCATATATATAGCCCGAAAAAGCTGTACACATGCGAATATCTTATATGGTGAGACAGAAAAAAAACAACAGAAAACACCATTCAGACAAAACCTTCTCATAATCGCGTACGTTTTAGAAATCTATGCTCACTTCCTCGTAAAGAGATGGAAGTCCGTTCCATGTGGCAAGGTATACGTTGATCAGACTAGACGCAGACGCTGTGTGAATGAGCGTGGTGGCGAACATAAAGGTCGTTAGGGAACGCATTTGATACAATCGAAAATCTCCCCCCCCCCCCCCGCCCGCCGCTCTTGTATTGATAAAAATAAAAAAAAGCAGGGAAGAGTTACTGGCGAGATTAAATTTCGACTACATTTAAGATAGATTAGCTCGCGAGCTGGCAGAAGTCTTTTATTCCGAAAGCAATATTACGCCAGGTTTCAGCCCGTCGCTTAGTCCGTGGCAGCAGTCACGAATGACCTTGAAAAGCGGCGAAGAAGCCGTAAAAGAAGTAGTAAAAAAGTAAAAGAAGTAGAAGAAGGAGACGAAGAAGAATAACAAGAAGAACGCTTGGTCATCCGCAGCTGATGATTCGCGCAAAACTCATTTCAGCAGCGATGACCCTTTCTAATTTTTTTAATAAAGAGAGAGGGGCCTGCGCGTCAGCAGCACTTCTATCTCTTTATGAGGAAGTGAGCATAAATTGCTACAAAATACGCGATTATGAGGTGGTTTCGTCTGAGCGTGTTTTTTCTGTTTTTTTTTTTTTTTGTTTTTGTTTTTTCTTACCGTGTAACGCATGCGCATACGTTCACCTTCTTCGGGCTATATATGCATCATGGGGCTTTCAATAAACTTAGAGACAGCGCCCGTCGCGTTCGTCTTTCTGTGTGGTTTGAATAAAATATAGCGCTGTTTTTACTTCTGTTAGCACCATGTCACAACATATATAGCGCAGCAAGAGGTACTGTTAACCGTCAACTCGTGTTCAGTTGCGGACCAGTACCTGCGACCACTGTGGTTAGTGACGTGCAGTGGCGAACTCTCTTGGTAGTAGGCGGTGGTTACGAGTGTGACGCCGGTATTATCGTCATGGTATAAGGCGGCGTCACTATAATGCGGAGAGCATGTGTTCTGGTCTTGTATATATATGAATTACCTGGCATTCCCAGTGATCTATTTCTCGCCCTTTGGTGTTGGTTGGAAGGAGTTTAGCATCCGCTAACAGTTTCTGTCCATGTTGCTGTAAGGCGGTCCAATATGGGCAAGTGAAGATTTGCGCCGTCAAATATTCGAGTAATGAAGCGATGCCCGTTGTGTGTTTGTGTGTCGCAGGGGAGTTTCATGATTGGCTCCATGTGGAGCAATAAGTGCGTCCACTGCTTGGAGCTGTGCGAATCTATGGAGCTCTGCGATATGCATGTGTACAGATAGACCGGTTATAGCAAGTCAGAGTTATTAGGGCTTGCAGTTTGCTGCGGTCAAGTCAAATCAAGGGGCACCATAGCGGAGCTCAGCGAGCAAAATAACGACCGTGAGGCCGACGCGATACCTTCGTCCCTGCACGGCCACTTGCTTTTCGCCTCCATCGAAAAGCTCAGCGGCAGCTTTTCGATGGAGGCGAAAAGCAAGGCGCCCGTGTGCTGTACGATGTCAGTGTCCATTAAAGAACCCCAGGTGGTCGAAGTTTCCGGAGTCCTCTACTACGGCGTCTCTCATAGCCTAAGTCGCTTTGGGACGTCGAACCCCACAAACCAACCATCCTTTTACTTTGCCGTTTGATCAAGTGGAGCGCTGGCTTTCTTGAAATATATTTTGAATGCAATCCTTAGCGTTAACATGCTGATTCATGACAACGCCAAGTATCCGCTGGTGATGTTCGAGAGTTGCTTGATGCTTAGACCGCTGAAGTGAAGGTTGACGTTTACGCCGCCAGGCATTTAACGTAGGGCAAATTTTGTTTTTTCAGGAGGTGGACGCATGCCTGTAGATGAAGCTCGTTGTCGAATTGTGTTTAGTGAAGATTGTAGTGTCTCCATCTGTTTTAAAGTCGTATATTGGTACTTGGTCCAAAGTGTAACTTCGTACGCGTATATATAGTACCACAGGCCATCGATATTGTCTTGTTTCCATACGATTTTCGTCATGACGATGTTAGATAAGGTTGGGGAAATGACGGAGCCTTGAGGCATACCCGTGCGGTTCGTAAAATGTTACGCCGTGCGATTGGTATTTCATAGAGGTTCTCTTTTTCAGGAAGGAGTTAACAAGGTTGGTACGCGTACTCCAACTCCAATGCGGACGAGTGCGTCGACAATGGCTTGATAGCTGATGGTGTCGAACTCCTTGAGTACATCGACAACTACGAGTATGTCGGGACGCCCTTTTCACCATCTGGGTGTTCTGTTCAGATTAGTGCGGAGGAGATAAAGGCTATCCTAGTTGAGGACGGAAGCCAGTCTGGAACGGGTAAAAATAACTGGAGGTCTCAAGGTTATGTGTAAGTCGATTGGTGACCATGCATTCCATTAGCTTGCAGACGGTTGAGGTAAGAGAGATCGGTTGCGGTTCACAAGCTGCGTACGGTGTTTTCTTGCCTCTGGAATGGGCGCAACTACCCAGTGCTTCCAATGTGTTGAGGGAGCCCTTATGCCAGTGCTGGTTCATAAGATCAAGCAATTTTTCCTTATAGTCGGATACAGGTTAAGACAAAAAGCGGCAAACAGCTTTCACAGGACCACCTACAGTCAATGGCATCACTCCAAACGTGTGGCGTCGCGGCACAACCAGGAAAAGAAAAAAGAAAAAACGTGTTCTTCCGTGCCAACGGTATTGCGGACTTTTACCAAAATGGCTGCCCCTGTTGTCACGTCCGTCTTTCAGTGTCATCATATAGATGCCAATGTAGTCCAACGTTAGTGCTGTGTAGTGATATTTCAAGGTGGGATTCGGTAAAAAGCTTTATTTGTGGGTTGTGTAGATGTATTTGTATTCGGGGTGACAACGATCGCTTTAGCATTTCGTTACCACTCGACTTGCCACCGGGAGACCGCCGTGTTTAGTGCGATATTTGCGTCGTTCATCGGCGATTCCGAACATTGTGTTCCATACAGAGGTGGTAATTTGCTTGCGCATGAACTTCTGAGCGGGAGCGTGCCTGTCGCTCGGGCTTCCGTTTCATCCCTCCGATGTCAGGGCAGAATAGTATTGCACCTTGCTGCCCATGATCATATCGCACCTGCGAGCGCAATAGGTGATGGCAACTGCTGGTGCTCATTTATCGGTGATTGCACCCGCAAGTGTTTGATATTCGGTAGGTGAGTAGTGCACGACGGTAAAGCCAGAAAGAGTTATAAAATGAACGGAGATAAATGTAAGCGAAGCGTCAAGCACTGTCATTTTGGAGCATATACCGAGCAATTTGTCTGAAAGCTGTGCCGGGCGCATTGTGATCCAGTTTTGCTAATATTTATTTGCTTTGTTTCCTTAATATGTTCGTAAGCAAAAAGCGTCAATAATAGGAAACAAAATCTTTGCACTTTTTGATCGTGAATGGATACATGCTGCCCAATTAGTTTCGAGATGGTTTTGCACTCTTGTGCGACTCAGTTATGTGCTAAGATAACACGGTTATATATTATGATAACTTAGCTTGTAGGTTTTCTCCCTGTTACTCGTTGATAGGTGGCTGCTGATTTGTTACTTCTGCGAAATAGCACTTTATGATATGAATTCAGAATAGTATTGCACATTGGATTTGTTTAAGTGTATAGTTGTATTTAAATAAAAGGTTTTCAGACAATTTCGAAATGCTATAAATTCACTTCTATTATTTCAGTTGTGCATCACAAGTGTGCTTCAGTGGCACTATGCGTTAGCATTTCACTAATTATATTTCATTGATACAGACAGCTACGAACATGCATGTCAAGCAGAGATGTAGCAGTGAAAGTAAAAAAAAAATTATTTAGTAAAAAAGTACTTGTTCAGTAAAGGAGCATAGCAGGGGTGCACTTCTAATCACAGAATGTAATTAACATCTGCCAAATTTTAGCAATTTTTGCGAATTGCTTGCAAGCCCCTGAAATCAAAAACATTCCTCTGTATATTTTGCATGATATCTTCAATTTCTTCCCGTAATTAAAATTTTACCGCAAAAGAACCTGTTATCAAAAAGTGCTCACGTATCTCATGCATAAAGTCCTAAATTAATTCCAGCAAATAAATTTGTTTTGGGGCTCCTTGGCACATTTTTCTTTTGTCTACACAGAAATTCGGTTTTAGTACAAGGTGTTGCAAAGTGCTAATCAAGCACGATATTTCTGTCGACAAATTGTTTGCAACTTCAAGGGCAACTGTGCACAATGCTTTTGTAAGCTGCCTGAATTTATGTTCTTGAAATTGTATTTTCTATGACCACGCACTGGGTTTTTGTCAGTTTTCTTCTTTGCCAAACAAATTTGCAGGTGCTAACCTGGTATTAGAGACAAACTATAGCACTCGTTAAGTGCAGTCGACACTGTGCAGAAGAATGTTGGCACACTGTTGTATTGTGGTTTGGTTTAGCATGGTTAAACAACCCAAAGCGACGGAGAGTAGTAACATGCAAGGTGATGAGGAACACGGCAGTGAAGGAACAGCAGATTTATCAAGAGCATAAGCGCAGACTGTTTCTGTGTATGGCATAGACCACGGTGAACAATTATAATCCACAATTAGCGTACGAAGCATTTATGCTACTGTAGGGATGTTTTTATTCAGGGGGCTCAGAAAACTCAACCGCTATGACGGTGCCACAAAATCAGCTGTAAGGCCGCTTCATTTTTGGGAACGGTACATATCAGTAGCAGGCATGGTGATGGTTTGCGCGCTGCACTACATGCAGTTTTCATCTTGTTGCGCCAGTATTCACCGACATATTGTTAATGTGAACACCTTCTCTATGTGCTCACTGGCTACATGCATTGGACGAGAGAGCTTCAGCTATTGTAGTATGGCATGGTATTGCTGAATTATTTTACAGTTATAGAGTTTGAAAGACCAATGTGATGCACTGGTCAAGGCCACCGCATGTTTCATTAAGCAGACACCAGTCCACCGAGTAGAAGGTGACTTGCTTTAAAAAAAACATGTGGGTCAGAGGCACCCTGTACATGACAAAGATATAGGTGCAAATAAAGTTATCCGTTTTAAGTTCCGCAGTGCTGGCCTGGGCTCTGTCGGCACTCAAGGCTAAGAAAAGCTGCAAAGTTTGCACATCCTAAATCCTATATTAGAAGCCAGCTAGCCATTCAAATGGGCGATTAACTTCTGCATTACACATACTATCAGGACCGCAAATCTGACCAGATATGGAACACTGAAGCAACTGTTCTCGACCTCTCTAATGTGTCCGAAGACATATTTGACTTGAAACAGGTGGGCGCCTTTTTTAAATCCTCAATGTGCCAGAATATAATTTTCAATTAGCCAGCTACAGAGGCATGCACCTTTTAGTTATACGGTGATATGAGCAAATTTCACATCACTTTTAACAAACCCCATAGGCCTGTAATGCCATTTGCGCATTGTCACATGATAAACCTTAGAGTCTTTCGCTGCACATAGCCAAACTCACTTAGAGGTGAATGCAAACTCACTTCCGTCACTTCAAACCTCATGCTGTACAGGAGACAAGTCAGTTCTCTCCGTGGAGAAAATACCTAGAGTAACAGTGTGGCCGTATTACCAGAAAAACTTCGAACAACGACAGTGTTGTGTAGCCCAGAGTAACTGTGCTCTTGCTGTCAGTGCACAGACCTGTCACAGAGCGCACTACCAGCATAGCAATAATCTCCTTATTTCCAGACTAAAGAAAGCAGGTTCACTGAATGCTTCTCTTAGGTCCTGTAAGGCCGCATTGGAAAAGCGACTCGCGCGTGGAGTCAAGCTGGCGGTCGAACCCCCGCGCGTCGAGGCCAAGGAGCCAGCGGTTTTTTCTTTCTCCTTTTCTCCCCTCTACTCGGGTGCTAGCCGCGGCTCGCGGGGCGCGCGGGAGGCCTGGTCTGTTTCGTCCTCTCGCCCCAAAGGCGTCGCGAGGAAACGACGGCAGACGCGCCCTTATCGGAAGGAACAACAGCAGCACGCTTCTACGAAACACTGTACGGCCGGCTCCCCCAGCGATTTCCCGCTGGGTCGCGAAACATCGGGGCAGAGATACCCCGATAATGAAGCCGTTTTGCACTGCCACAAACGCTCACTAAACGTCCCGCAGAAGGCGACAATAGGAGCGAACCTTGGCCTCCCAAGCAGCGACTCAGCCCGGCGGCTTCCCGCTGTGTCGCCAGATATCGATACAGAGAGAGCCCGCTAGCGAAGCCGTTCGCCCTGCCCCAAGCGCTCACTAAACGCCCTGTAGAAGGCGACAATAGGCGCGGCACTTAGCCCCCACACAGCGGCTCACCGGGTGCGAGCAACGGCGACGCTACAGTTCTCTGGGGCGGGGCTGGGCCCCCCCCCCCCCCCCCCTTCCACCTTTTCTCGAACGGGACGGCTGGGTGGTCTAGTCCCCAGATCCCTCGCGGCGTTTCTTCCAGGAAGGCGTCAGCTGCAAGGTCGCGTCGCAAACACGCCGGGGAGGGGAAGCAAAGATAACGCCGTGTGAGAGGGTTTGGGGACCGGCGAGTGGAAAGAGTGTGTGTTTTGAATGTTGTATTTTTATTTGACGTAATTAAGAACCTGGGTCCGAGATTATTCCCAACCCACTGTGGTTGTGGCATGTTTTTAAATGATTTAATTGGCTGCTTCATTTTCGGGGCGGATCACCTAAGGAGACCGCCCTTGGGTCTTTGTTGATGTCTGGTATCAAAAAGCAGTCCTCGAACCATGTTCGACAGTCAAGATTGAGGCTCCGTGCTTAGCGCGTATTTACACCCCCTAGGCTTTAACCGAAACGCTCGGTAGGAAAGTAAGGGCCTGTATCTCTGTGTGAGAGTCTTCATTTTCGTTTAAGTTACAGTTGTCTGTGTGACTTGTTGCTGTAACTTTGCCTATGTATACCATTTTGCTTCTGTAAATATATATCTCCTCCTGACCACCGTCAGATCATCGTCTTCTGCTTCTTCACTGCCGAATGACCACGTTTGGAAAGGCTTCAGCCCCTCCGAACATTAGCAACGAACGGAGCTAAACATCACTGGCGCAGCACGACAGGGTTCGGCAACCAGCGACCACGAGCATCACCCAGAGCACCGAGGCCCTGGGGACCCACTAGGCAACAAGCGTCCGCACGTCCAGCCAGAAGCAGCAAGGTGATCCAGGCCCCGAACCAGAGGCACCGTTCTGGGAAAGGACTCCGACGAGGCTGCGGCACCAAGGGATGGAGACCCCAACTGGCGACACAGCACGGGTAAGCGGGATTTCTTGCGCTTTGTTGAAGTGGCTATGGCTCAAGTGTAATGTGGCGTATGGTTTTAATACGGAGCATGATGGCGAGCGTAGGCGAGAGAGAGACAGGGGGAGATATAACAGATGACAGCGAGCAGCCGCAGCAAGCGACAACTCAGCCTGTAGCAGGAGCGCTACGTGAAGTAGCGGAGATCTCGGTATCCGATGCGGTTGCAATTCGCCGCATGGAACTAGATTTTGAGCTGGAAAAATTGAAAATTCTTTCACAGGAACGCCTAGAGTTACAGACACTTGGGTAGATCCAGCGGTTGCAATGGCGATAGCGGGAAGCGGGCAGACGTCTGTAAGGTCAGACATTGACGATCACCGTCGAATGGGGCCCGATCCAGTCTCCCAATTCGCTAACGTCCTTAAGGGACTGAAGCTGCCGTGTGACGCGGACGTGCCGTTATGGTTCGAGGAAGTCGAGAGAATTTTCACGACGTACAAGGTGTCAAACGAAAGCCGCGTTCACTTAATCATGCCAGCACTAGCTGAGCGTGTCAGGTACCTTCTCCGTAACCTCGGGGACGACGAGTGTGGAAGCTACGAGTCGGTAAAAACAGCCGTTTTAAAGGAGCTGAAGCTTAACCCCTCAGAATACCTCGAACGCTTTGAGCGCGCGACGAAACGCCGCGATGAAACTTGGCGCAGTTCACATCGCGCACTAAGACGTACTTTCAGTACTACCTTCGGTCACGGGACGTAGAAACCAAAGACGACCTGGTATCATTGATAATCCCAGATCGCACAAAGGGTAGCTCGAGCCCTGAGGGCTTAGAGTATGTGCGTCTTCGTGAGGAGGAGAGGTGGATAAAACCGGATGAAATATCCGACATTCTACAAACGTTCGAACAGGCTAAGGGCAAGGGGCGCGCAGCGAAACAAATTGTTGTGTATGCGGAAAAACCAAAGGGACCCCCGCAAGCGGCGAACAATGGTAGCAAACGGCCAATTCAGTGTTATGAGTGCCGCGCATCTGGCCACCGAGCCAAGGAATGCCCTCGCGCTTCACAAAACGTACAGAAGAAGGAGAAACGCGTTCGAGCTCAAAAAGTTGCTGTAGCCAATGTAGAGGCCTGCGAAACACCGGCGTCGGTAACCTCCCAGACAACCCTAGTAGCAGAGATGAAAACGCCCCAGTCATTCGACGAGGTACGCAAATCGAAGCTACAGCAGGTGGAGATTGAGTGCGCAGGGATACTGGCGACAGCTATAATTGATACCGGTAGCGAGATAACCTTGGTTAGGGAAGGCCTCGTGCCAAGTATATGTCGGGAGCCATCCGGCTCGATAAAGCTAGTTTCGGCTTTTGGGGAGACGGTTAACGCAAAACTGGTCACTCTTGCGGTAAGCATCAGGCGGCCCACCGCACACATAGCAGAGCCCGAGGCAGTAGACATTGTATGCGCGCTTTCTGATAAGCTGGCGGAGGGAGTGGATTGTTTGCTCTCCAGGGAGGATTGGGAACTGCTTTCGGAGATAGACAGTCGTTACGAGGCACTTGTTATGAATAAGGCCTGCCCTCTGTCTGAAGCAGTTAACGCGTCTGTCACCATGGCGGAGCAGAGCGCTAAGCTGAGCTCTACATCACACGAGGAGCAAGCGGCGGGGCCTGAGGCAGACAAACTAATGAGTGGTGAGCAGGGTGTGGCGACGGAACAGCCCTGTGAAGTAGATCTGGAAGAAAGCGAGAAGGAAGATGTAATCTCGTTCCAGAATGACGCTAACGCAGCCCTAAAACAGCGCCAGGTATTCAGATCCGACCAAGTATCAGACGAAACCTTAAAGAAAGCGTGGGCTGACACAAAGGCAGGGAAGGCAGGCATGTTTGTTTCAGACGGCTTGTTGTATCACTGGGACTCGATCTCCGGTAGCAAAGGGAAGCAGCTTGTGCTCCCCCTTGACAGGCGTGAAGAGGTACTCTGCCTTGCGCATGAGTCCCTTTGGGGAGGCCATTTGGGGCCACGGAAGACAAAGACCAGAAATAAGTACAGCTTTTTCTGGCCAGGCTTAGACGGGGACGTAACGCGACACTGCAGGACATGTCACGGCTGTCAAGTCCGCTCAGACAGGCGAAATAAAGATAAGGTTCCCATCACACCTCTCACCAGACCCGGCCATCCGTTTCAGGTCGTAAATGTCGATATAATCGGGCCGCTCGATGTTCCGTCGAGCAGGGGTCATAGGTACGCTCTCTGCCTCGTTGACTTGTGCACGCGGTGGCCGGAGGTAGTCTGTTTACGATTCCTAACCGCTAGGGCAACATGCGACGCCTTGCTTACGATTTTCAGCCGCACAGGCATACCTGAGGTAGTCTGTTCAGATCAGGGAACGAACTTCACGGCGCAGCTGACGCGTGAGATGTTAGCAAGACTGGGATGCGCACCGCGTTTTTCGACTCCTGAGCATCCGGAGAGCAACGGGACAGTGGAAAGGTGGAACCGCGTTTTGAAGAACATGTTGTTCCAAGTTATTGAGAAAGACCCCAAGAACTGGGATAGACTGGTCCCGTACGTTCTCTGGGCGTACAGGGAAGTCCCCATGACACTACAGGCGTAGCGCCGTTCCGGCTCTTATTCGGTAGAAACCCTATCGGACCGCTAGCAATTCTGCAGCGAACATGGACAGGCCAGCAACCCCTCCCGAACACACTTCCCGCGAAGTATTTGCGACAGCTACGCGAGCAGCTAGAAGCAGCAGCAGAAGTAGCGGGTTTGACGGCGAGCGCACGTCAGGGAAGTTACGCGCAGGCGTATAACAGGCGCGCACGGAGCAAGACGTTTGTCGTCGGAGACCAGGTATTGCTCTTTGACACAGACCCTGACAGTAAAATGGCCCCCAAATGGCTCGGTTCATTCGTCGTAACCGCGCAAGAGAGGCAGAACTCGTACAGAATCGACAAGGGAAAAAAGGCTACAGCGATAGTGCATGCGAACAGGCTGGGACCCTACTACGCACGTGTCAGCCATGTCGGAGTAGTTTTCGAGGAAGACGAGGAGTTTGGTGAAATAGAGTACACCCCTCGGCCTGTGCCTGAGAGATGTGGTGGTTGTCTGATAGATGCGGAGAAACTCGCACACCTACTTACTCAGGACCGCCTCAGATCTCGGAGGTGTTTGCCGCTTACGCTGATTTGTTCAGCGAAACGCCGGGAGTCGCACGAGTTGGGGCACATAAGATAGAGCTGCACGAAGGCCACCAGCTCAAACGCACTTTCCCATATCGCGTGTCGGAATTATTAAGGAGTGAGGTGAGCCGCCGGGTAAACGAGTTGCTAGACCTCGGGCTGGTGTATCCGGTGGAAAGCGAGTGCGCCCATCCCGTTGTATGCGTGGGTAAGAAGGATGGATCGGTGCGCATGTGTGTTGACTATCGCGCTTTAAACGCAGTGACGCGCACGGATGCCTTTCCAATGTCACCCCCTAAAGAGCTCATCATGAGGCTGGGCCGCGCTAGGTATATCACTCTTATCGACTTGCGACGCGGATACTGGCAGGTGCCGGTAGCTCCGGAGAGCCAACATCTGACCGCCTTCGTAACTCACGGGGGACAATATGCTTGGCGCGTCATGCCGTTCGGGCTAAAGAACACCGCGTCCACCTTTCAGCGGATAATGAACACCCTCCTCCCGAAACATCAGGCTTATGCGGCCGCATACCTCGATGACATCGCCATTTTCTCTTCCTCGTGGACAGAACAGTTGCGGCACTTAGAAATAATGTTTGATTTGTTGCTCGACGCCAAGCTTAAAGTGAGCCGGCAAAAGTGTCAGGTCGCACAGGCCCACAATAAGTACCTAGGACACATAGTGGGAGGCGGAACCCATGGGCCCGACCCAGAAAAGATATCGGCCACTCGTGGGCTCGTGCCCCCCGCAACAAAGAGACAGCTACGGAGTCTGCTAGGCTTATGGGGTTACTACCGCGATTACGTCGAAGGATACGCCGAGGTGGCCGCACCACTCACGTCTTTGACGAGGCGAGGTGTACCTAACACGATTCCGTTTAGCCAGGAAGCGCAAAACGCGCTCGACAGGCTCAAGTCAGCTCTGTGCGAAGCTGC
Organism: Amblyomma maculatum; assembly: GCA_023969395.1. NCBI lineage: Eukaryota > Metazoa > Arthropoda > Arachnida > Ixodida > Ixodidae > Amblyomma > Amblyomma maculatum. Next base: position 174,532 of record JAJIZL010024083.1, on the reverse strand, counting down.
ATCGCTGAACACCCCCGACATTAAAAGGACATATTGGCTGTTCACCGACGCGTCCGACGTTGCAGCAGGGGCTTGTTTGGCGCAGATGGGAGACGAGGGACGGGAAATGCCGATAGCGTTTGCCAGCCACCGATTCACGCCAACGCAGACCCGCTGGTCTTACGATCGAGCGGGAAGCATTCGCCTTTATCTGGGCACTAAAGAAATTTGATCATTGGGTGTACGGGGCAGAAATTAACGTGGTGTCTGACCACAACCCCCTCTCCTATCTCACTACTAGTACGCCTCATGGGGCAAAACTCGCGCGATGGGCGCTGGCCCTACAGCGCTACAATGTGACGGTGACCCACAGGAAAGGGTCAAGCAATGGTAACGCCGACGCGTTAACCCGTGTCCCCAATGTGACTTGGGGCGTAGAGCAAGCACATGCTTGAGCCATTGCCTTTCGGCGACGCGTGAATGTTCCCGCGTACCCGGTGCAATGTGTGATGTGAACGGTGGAGTGCGCGTGAACTTGGCGTGAGGACATCCAATTGCTCGCGCGCGGGACTTTCACGGACACTGTCCGGTCCGCCGATGCGAATGTGTGATTCGTTTTGTGTTATACACATCTAGTGTCGCGAGATTCATTTGGTGTTCCATTCACGTGCGAAGTGTCTTACATGTTTTGTTTTCTTCGCGGGTTGTCGCGGCCTTTGTTGTATTAGGCTGAAATATGACCGGATTACAAGCTCATTTACAATCTTAGGAGGGACGTGTAAAGCCGCATTGGAAAAGCGACTCGCACGTGGAGTCAAGCTGGCGGTCGAACCCCCGCGGGTCGAGGCCAAGTAGGCAGCAGGCTTTTTTTTTTCTCCTTTTCTCCCCTCTACTCGGGTGCTAGTAGCGGCTCGCGGGGTGCGCGGGAGGCCTGGTCTGTTTCCTCCTTTCGCCCCAAAGGCGTCGCGAGGAAACGACGGCAGACGCACCCTTATCGGCAGGGAACAACAGCAGCACGCTTCTACGAAACACTGTACGGCCGGCTCCCCCAGCGATCTCCCGCTGGGTCGCGAAACATCGGGGCAGAGACCCCGATAATGAAGCCGTTTTGCACTGCCACAAGCGCTCACTAAACGTCCCGCAGAAGGCGACAATAAGAGCGAACGTTGGCCTCCCAAGCAGCGACTCAGCCCGGCAGCTTCCCGCTGTGTCGCCAGACACCGATGCAGAGAGAGCCCAATAGCGAAGCCGTTCGCCCTGCCCCAAGCGCTCACTAAACGCCCTGTAGAAGGCGACAATAGGCGCGGCACTTAACCCCCACGCAGCGGCTCATCGGGTGCGAGCAACGGCGACGCTACAGTTCTCTGGGACGGTGCTGCCCCCCCCCCTTTCCCCCTTTTCTCGAACGGGACGGCTGGGTGGTCTAGTACCCAGATCCCCCGCGGCGTTTCTTCCAGGAAGGCGTCAGCTGCAAGGTCGCGTCGCAAACACGCCAGGGAGGGGAAGGAAAGACAACGCCGTGTGAGAGGGTTTGGGGACCGGCGAGTGGAAAGAGTGTGTGTTTTGAATGTTGTATTTTTATTTGACGTAATTAAGGACCTGGGTCCGACATTATTCCCAACCCACTGGGGTTGTGGCATGTTTTTAAATAATTTGATTTGCTGCTTCATTTTCGGGGCGGATCACCTAAGGTGACCGCCCTTGGGTCTTTGTTGATGTCTGGTATCAAAAAGCAGTCCTCGGACCATGTTCGACAGTCAAGATTGAGGCTCCGTGCTTAGCACGTATTTACATCCCCTAGGCTTTAACCGAAACGCTCGGTAGGAAAGCTAGGGCCTGTAAAGTGACTTCTCTGTGTGAGAGTCTTCATTTTCTTTTAAGTTACAGTTGTCTGTGTGACTTGTTGCTGTAACTTTGCCTATGTATACTATTTTGCTTCTGTAAATATATATCTCCTCCTGACCATCATCAGATCATCGTCTTCTGCTTCTTCACTGCCGAATGACCACGTTTGGAAAGGCTTCAGCCCCTCCGAAGATTGGCAACGAACGGAGCTAAACATCTCTGGTCCGGTCGGTGCGGAGACTGTGTGTGCCTCTGTATTCATTATGTTGGCGCAGTGTTCGTCATGTCATTGCCAGAAGAAATGTGTCACGGATGGACGGGTGCAAAAGCCTTTGTTCTGTTTCACATCCCTCATACAACTCACGCATTAGTTCATTGTTTCATGTACAGTGTATTTCCTGAAAATGGCTCATTCTGAATGACACTTTTCTTCCCTATAGAGCGCCACACAATGAATGTGGCGCTTCTTGAGGGAAACTAAACTGATTTGAAATGGCATTAAATTTGCCCTTTTTGCCCCGTAAGGATCACAGCAATTGAGATCGTGAATAAAGCACTGAAACAGCTTTTCCCGTGGTCACTCCTACATCAGAATGCGATCTTGACTGAGTGAGCTACATGGTATGCACTGTTGAGTTAATCACAGCAAACAAGATCAGGAATGAAACACTCAAACCGCTTTCCTCATACCCACGGGTATATTTGAATGGCAGTGAGTTCCAAGCCAGACACAAGACACACACACCACTCGGTTAATCACAGCAGATAAAAAAAAGATCACAGAAGCAGTTTTTGCTTGCTGACTGCTGTAACTGAATGCAGTCAGCACCGAGGCACGCATACGACACACACCACTGAGTTAATTGCAGCAAATAGGGTCAGGAATGAAGCACTGAAGCATCTTTTCCCGTGGTCATGCTATATCTGAAGGCAGTCCCGCCGAACCGGCTAGACAGCACACACCACTGAATTATTCACAACAAATTAAAGCAGTGTTTATTCGACAGCAGAAAAGTCAGCAATGAGACAATGGTGTTCCAATACTTGTAGGACACTGGTGAATACGTGCTAGCTCTACAAGTTTTCGAGGTGCTCTACTCGAGACACATCACTTTTGGAGTCCATGTCATCTTCATTGAGATGGATGATGATGGGCTGGACATATTCACTGCCACTTCTGTCTTTCGTAAACTTCCTTTTAAAACCCATTACATGCCTTACAGCATTTGCTCAGTGTTCTGCTGTCACTCTGGAGGCTCCTTCTCTAAGGAGAACCTCTACATCTGTCAGCTTGAATGGGGCATTCCTGGCTGCCTCATCTCGCTTGATTTTTTTTTTATTCGGGAAGTTTGTCACAAGAAAGCGGGACTGGGATGCAGGAGGTAGAAAGTTAAAAGAAGGAGTGAAGTCCACTTTCACTAAGGTAGTCGCATAGGTTGACGGTGTAGTGGTTGCCCGTTGGCCACTTCTCATAATCACAATCGTGGTTCCACCGCAGGCCCACCATCATGAGTAGCCGTTTTCTAACCAGTGCCGTTGCTGTGCACGTCGACAACAAGTGACGCACATCACAAATATCAGGTGCAACGTCGCAGTGAGGGTACCTGTCAGCCATTACATCTCTTTCACGCCACCGATGACCTACAGATGGGGTCAGAGCCACGCCTCCCCGACTTCGCGGCGCACTGATACCTCCTCCGGCAGAGTAAGACTACGGGGTAGATGGTGCGAACACGGAGGAATAAGAGCGCATGTTCGCTGGCGCGGAACTTGTGAACCGCAAACATGGGGCAGGAACGGATCTGGTGGAAGATGTGGAGGTGGTGGTCGTCTGATGTGGTAATGTGTGTCATAGCATCCGCTTGAATGTTATGTGGATCGCTAGCATGGCCGCGAATCCAGTGTATGCGCACAGGACATGGGTACTTTGAACAGAGCAGATGAATGGGCTGAATTATCTTGAATGTGCGTCGAACGGCCTTCAGCTGTTTAAGGGCAGTGAGAGAATCGGAGTAAAGGTGAACTGCATTGAATATAGGAACGGGTGGAAGAGAATAAATGGCATTGTAAACGGCTTGAAGTTCCAGTGCCAGAAGGATGCATGTATCCGCGGTGTACGTCACGTGAGAGTTCAGAGGCGGGTGAGAGGGACTATACACAGGAGTAACTCCTAGCTCTGCAGCATGTTAAGCATCGGTGTTCAATATGCCCATTTCAGGCAGATGTGCGGATGATACTTTGAACTTTGAACCAGTGAGGCGATTGTCCGTGAGCTGGCAGTAATACCATTGAGGTAGTGTCTTTAAACAATGGAGTTGTAAAGACTGTTGGCGAGCTCTGTTTGCCATCCGCTGATAAATGAGTTCACTGAGCATATTTAGTTGGGCGTACTCCTGAAGTACTGGTATAGGTGTTAGGCGGGGGAAACATGTTATGGCACGCATAGCTTCACGATTGATAGCCTCAAGGAAGTCCCACTGTTTGCGGGTGAGACGTTGAAACTGTGCCTGGCACATTATCCGCAGCTCGAGGCCGAAACAAACAAGCTGGCGGGCCGTGCACCACGCGCGCTGCCAGGGCGCATAGCTATTCGACGAATCAGGCCTAGTACTGTGAGTGGACTTACCGATGGCTGTCAGCTACAGGGTGCCAGTTACAGAGGAATGAACGAGAAGACCAAGAATGCAAACAGTTTGTTCATGAGGAATCGGGGAATTATGTACCGTAAAATTTATAGTGCGCGCTTACCGTAAGTCAGCTTTATTACCAATGCGAATGAAACATGGTTTAGTATGCGAGGAGTTAGATCCAAACGAGAGAGGCGAAATGTCAAGACATCTAGCACATACTAGAAAGCTGCCTGATGGACAGACCTATCTGGGTGACAGAACCATAAGTTTATATCACCGGCGTACCCAAGCACGCGAATAGAAGGGATGGTCCCTAGGGCTCAAACAAGTGGAATGAAGACCACATTAAATAATGTAGGGGCGAGAACGGAGCCTTGGGGCACTCCTCTATTTGCGGGGAAGTGACCAAAGGGCTTTCCATGGACACGCACACTGCACGTTCCATTTGTTAGAAAGGCGTGAATGGAGAAGAGAAACCTGTGAGGTAGACCAAGAGTTTGTAGGGAGGCGAGAATGGCTGAGTGAAGGATGTTATCATATGCCTTTGCGATCATGGTTCTAACAAGATGACTGTGCGGAGAGTGTTGAAGCCCGTCAGCAGAGAAAGTAGCAACGCCGTCCTCCGTTCCTAATTGAGGGCGGAAGCCAATTTGGGATTCTGGATAACAACCATGGGATTCCAACCACCACGTTAAGCGAGTGGCGAGAATATTTTCGTAAAGCTTGCAGATTGTTGGCGTCAGGGAAATTGGACGAAGGGCTGAAAGAGATACCGGAGGATGAGCTGACTTCAGTATTGGAACAACAATACGATGCTTCCACTCCTCCGGCATGAAACCAAAATGCCACACGTCGTTGAATGAGCAGGGCCTGCAAACCAGTCCCTTCCATGTTGCGGTATAAGGAGTTAGGTATGCCGTCGCGCCCGGGAGTAGTTAGATTTGAGGCTTTCAATTGAGGCCCGCAGCTCTTCCATAGTTAGGTGAGAAGTAATCTCATCGGGGGTTCGGTAACCGGTAACATGGTGGAGATGTCGAGGTGGAATCATAGTGCGGAAAAAACTGTCTGGCCGCCTGTTTTGCAAATGTGTCCTCATCTACATTCATGGCAAGGCGAATGTTCTCTGTGCAATCAGAAACTTAAGAGCGCTACATGGCGTGAAACACTCACGAAAGATGTCGATTGCCCTGCTTAAAGTACAAGCTATCACACCATGAAGCACAACTTTGCCTACCTAGACGCTTTACATAGCGTCGCGCACGTGCGGTAGGGATAGGCGATGGCTCATCGGGGTGACGAGCATAATGCATAATGAATAGTCTGGCGACGGAGAGCCCAAATATTCACGAGGTAGATCTCCGGGTTTGGCTCGTTTTCGTTTACAGTGGTGGCAATCATATGGGACACAAGAACGGTAAAGAGAGTAGACAATGCTGATGGGTTGAATTCAAGTAAGCGATTGTCTGCGCGTACAGTCCCATGATGTTATTCGTACGCTACGGCTTATTTTACTTATACGCGAAGGAGTAAGAGAAAGACAGGACTGGGATAACTACCCCAGGTGACCTGGCTCAACAGGCCAACGAGGGCTACCGGGGCCTAACCACCAAGTTAAAACAGGTGAATAAGGCCCACCTCATAGACGGGTAGATGCATGCGGGTGGTTTAAAAGATGAAAAGGATGATCTGAAAAACTGTCCTGCATGTGTCCACCTCTGGGGGAATTCGATGGGTAACCCCGCGAAGTGTGTGCACCGTTGAACTCTCCACCGACTAGAATAGGGATACCCAAGTAGGTAGAATGCAGTAAACGAAGCATCCAAGATTGGAAGATGCGGAGCCAGGACGGCCTTAAAAAGAAACTAAAATACGTGGGGTGCGTACAGGCTTAACCAGGAGCGCTAAAACCTCTTGGCATGTGTTATATCACCGTGTAAAGTCGATGGGTGTATGGGGAACTGAACTCTGAATATAAATTGCAGATTTACCTAGTGTTAAGTTTCGCCACCGACAAGTGTGACAGCTGACGTGGCCACCGCGTAGCAACAGGCAAAGCAGCGAGCGTTTCGGCCATTTCGGAGCCGTCCGGTCGGCCGCCCAACGCTTCCTCCCGCGGGCGTGCCTCTTCGTGTCCGTGCCACGCGCCGAGTGTGTGTGGTCGTTCGCTGTCGCCTTCGCAAGTCTCACTCTCTACAGCGTACGCGCTCTCCTCGTCGGTCTGCCCTGGCTGATCACAACTCGCGGGCTGCGCAGTTTCCCTGATCGGCACTTCATTTTTCTGCGTGCACTGCTCTACGACGAAGCTGATTTCAGAAACCGAAATTTTGTCATCTCCTAGCTCGTTTCCATCTCCGCCACGCTCTACACAAGCTTCTGCTTTTGTCTCGAGAGGCGGTTCACTTGCTGATAGTTCTCCACGCTCATTGGATGGAACCGTATCACTTACAGCTACGCGGGTCGGCGTACAGTTCGCCGGCGTTACTTCGGACTTCTTGCCGTTGGAGCCGGCGCTAACCTTTTCAGCTATTGGCTCGACCAAGGTAACACGATACTCTTCTGTTCGAGGCTCGGTCAGCTCGCTACTGCGGTCATGTTGGTCGGCCGCTTCCTCAAGCTGTTTCTCACACTCCGGTGCAAGTTCGATTTGCTCCGAAACTTCCGCACTGTCTAGCCATTCGCTTACAGCAACTTTTAACTGATACTCCAAATCAAAGTACGACTTGTAACAATGTTTCTCGCTCTCATACGTCTTCCGAAGATCATGAGGCGTTATCTGGCATCGTATCAGCAATAACTCTTTTAGTTCATCGTAATTTTTCAAGCGGTCGCCAACCAAGCGCTTGATTTCTCCCGACGCTTCAGCGGAGAGAAGAGCTACCAACTTCTGCGCCCAACTATCTCGCTCGAAGCGTGTACTTCTGCAGACACTCTCGAAGTCTGCCAAATATTCTGCCACATCCTCAGCGGGGAGGAACGGTGGCGGACCGTCTCGCGGTATCGAACCGTTACACTGAATGGCATTAAAAGCGAGACTTTTTCACGCTCATTCCATGTGCTGAAATCCCCAGCTGCATCAGTTGCCTTACGCGACGTCTTTTTTCGCGTGATGTTCCCTACGTTCAGTTCATTTTTCTCGTGACGTTCCTTACGTTCACGTTCCTCTTGATGTTCGTCAATGATCTCAAGGCATTCCGAAAGCTCGTCATCTTCAGCTTCCATCGCAAGAATAGCCTTTAACACTTCTGGTTTTCTGAGTTTGTCTGCCAAATTCAGACCCAACTCCTTCGCAAGCTCCAGCAATTTTGGGTTGCTCAACGACTTCAAATCCAAATTCATGGCTGTTCAGAGTGCTGCCTTCTCTACTGCCCACTGCAAGGCCTACTCTACTGCCTTTCTGCAATTAACCCAACAACAACGACAACACAATTACCAGCTCTGCTTTCTACCTAACGAAAGCCTGGAAAAACTCAGTAGAAGAAAGTCCCGCACTCACCAAACCTCGCAGCCAAGAATCCAGCGGAGTCGTTCGCTGCAGGCAACCAGTCATCACACAGGGCCCGTTGCACTGCTCCCAGCTTTCGGCTGAGCTTCTTGTTGCACGGGTAACGCTTGGGACATCGCCGCTCTTCCCACCAGATGTTGCACTTCGATCAGGCCTTGCTCATCTCACCGACCACGGTCACGGCTTGGTCGTCGTCGTCCCTCCGCTGATCACCAGTTGTTGGACGACGGTCACACCTGGCTCGCCTGACTCGTCCCACCGACCACGGTCACGGCTTGGTCGTCCCACCGCTGCCTACAAATTAGACTTGAGGCTCGCGTGCTCATCCAACCGCTGACGCCAGTTGTTACATGCGGCTCGTGGCCCCTCGGTAGCGTTGGCCTGGCGGCTCCGTGGCTCGGCGGAAGGCATTCAAGGTCCCAGCAAAGACGAGGTTTCTTTTAACGAAACAACCTTTACTGCAACATCATGAAGGAACGGGCAGAGAAGCTGGCCCGGGGAAAATACAGATACTCTCACACTGCTGGGGTCTAGCGTCGTCTCTACGACACCTCCAAAGTAGTCTCTGTCGCAGCGGAGTCTGCCGCTGCTTTCTATAGGCTTGTCAGTTCAGAGGCAAAAGAGAGAGCCCTACAAGTTCGAACACGACGAGATGACTCAATCGCAGTTGGCGCGACCGCATCTCCTCCACCTCCGGCAGACGGGCGAGGGCGAAGCACTCTTCTTCGAGTGCCGGGCTTGGCCAGCATTTGCACACACATGCACGCACACACGTTTGGCGCGTGGCACAGACATGCCGAGACGCGCCCGCGGGAAGAAGCGTTGGGCGGTCGACTGGACGGCGCCGAAATGGCCGAAACGCTCGCTGCTTTGCCCGATGCTACGCGGTGGCAGCGTCAGCTGTCACACTTATCGGTGGCGAAACGTAACAGCAAGGAGACACGATTTGCCCAATGTTATTAACAGCTTGCTGGGAGGAAGTATTCAGAAAATTGGAATGGGTGCAGTTAGAGATAAGTGTAGATTGAGAATACCTTAGTAATCTGCGATTTGCTGATGACATTGACTTGCTAAGTTACTCAGGGGATGAACTGCAAAGAATGATAGATGACCTAGACAAGAAAAATAGAAAGATAGCTTTGAAAATCAATATTGTTAAGGTTTATTTACAGAATGGCTCTGCGCCTTAGCCTGATGGGCTAACCAACAGATGGTGAGCTTCCTCTTCTTCCACTTCTATCCCGGAGAGCCTCTTTTTGCACTTTGTTCTCTTCTGTTCGCATGCCTAACATTTCCCCCTTCGCAGACGAAGCCCCTGGGCTGTCAGTCAGTCCCGAGCGAGAGTGGCAGCGCTTCATTCTTGCGACATGAACTACCTGTGTTTTCCGAGAGGGGCGACCTTGGGAACATTGGCGAGACACGACGTAGTTCAACTCATTGATTCGTTTGAGCACAATAAATGGGCCTGTGTAGTGCGACAACAGCTTCTGGGACAAACCACGCTTGCGGAGAGGTGTCCAGAGCCACACTAAGTCGCCGGGAAGATAGGAGACATCCTGATGCCGACGATCGTAGCGCTGCTTAGAGCGGTCCTGCGAGGCCAGAGTGCGTAATCGGGTGTCCCGACGAGCCTCTTCAGCGCGGCAGAGGGTGCTCGAAACAGACGGCTTGGTGTCGAGCGAGAACGGCAAAATGGTGTCAAGAGAACGTCGAGGCGGACGGGCGTAGAGGAGGAAAAATGGACTATAGGATGTTGTCTCATGCTTCGAGGTGTTATAGGCGTAAGTAATGAAAGGAAGCACGTCATCCCAGTTCTTGTGCCGTGAGTCAACATACATCGCAAGCATGTTCGTCAGTGTCCGGTTTGTACGTTCGACGAGGCCATTTGTCTGGGGATGGTACGACGTAGAGTGACGCAACTGGCAAGTACAATAGCGCAGAAGCTGTTCCACAACATCTGCCGTAAACTGGCGGCCTCGGTCACTGATAATTACAAGAGGAGGCCCATGACGGAGGACGACAGCGTGAACAAGAAAGAACGAGACGTCAGCGGCGGTGGCGGAAGGGATGGCGGCAGTTTCACAGTAACGCGTGAGATGGTCAACGCACACAATGACCCAGCGATTGCCTTTGGACGAGCGTGGAAACGGGCCTATGAGGTCAACACCCACTTGCTCATATGGTGTGGTCGGGGGTGTCACCGGATGTAAGTGGCCCGGCGGAGAAGTGATGGGGAGCTTGAACCGCTGGCACTGCACACAGGAGTTCACGTAACGCTGAGTCGTTCGACGCATATTTGGCCAGTAGAAATGTTCCTTAATGCGCGTAAGAGTCCTGGCAAACCCCAAGTGCCCAGCTGTAACGTCATCGTGTATAGAGTGTAGAACAGAGGAGTAGAGGCTAGCCGGAACGACTAGCAGAAAGCGTGCACCGCCAGACGAGTAATTTTTTCGATACAGCAAACCATCGCGAATGCAGAAAGGGTTCGCAGATGCCGGATCACGAGCTTTTTCAAAAAGTGATACCAAGTCTTGATCTTTTCGTTGTTCTCGCTGGAAAGTGGCAAGATCCGGAAATTGTACGGAAACGGCGGCAAGATAGTCGTCAAAGTTGTCATCGCAGAGGGTAGTTGCGAGCGGCAGCCGCGAGAGGCAGTCAGCGCCAGCGTGTTGGCGGCCACTTTTGTAAGACACTGTAAAGTTGAACTCCTGAAGGTGTAATGCCCAGCGGGCCAGCCGACCGCAGGGGTCGCGTAGATTCACCAGCCAGCAAAGCGAATGATGATCGGTGATGACTGTAAAGGAACGTCCATAAAGGTACGAGCGAAAACCGCTGTACGCCTAAAGCGACGGCAAAGCACTCTTGCTCTGTCATGGTATAGTTGCATTCAGACTTGCTAAGGGTGCAACTTGCGTAAGCGACAACGTGTTGGTTTCCGCCATGCCGTTTTATGAGCACAGCACCCACGCCGATGCCACTTGCGTCAGTGTGGAGTTCAGTGGGAGCTGTCGGGCTGAAATGACGCAGTATGGGCCGCGAGGTAAGAAGAAATTTGAGCTGGCGAAACGCAGAATCACATTCAAGAGTCCATTTGAAAGGAATATCCTTCTGCAAGAGGCATGTGAGGGGGTAGGCTACTTCAGCAAACTTAGGGATGAAGCGTCGAAAGTAAGGGCAAAGTCCCAGGAAGCTCCTGAGTTCTTTCACAGACTTGGGCTCTTTGACGCAACTGACAGCTTCAATCTTCTGTGGGTAAGGCCTAACACCGTCTTTGTCAACCAAATGCCCAAGCACAACGATCTGTCGTTCACCGAAGCGGCACTTCTTAGAGTTCAGCACAAGACCCGCTTCCTCCATGCAGTTAAGGACCACAGCTAAACGGCTGTTATGCTCGGCGAAGGTCCTCCCGAAGATCACTACGTCATCTAGGTAACACATGCAAATTTGCCACTTCAGTCCACGCAAAAGAGTGTCCATAAATCTTTCAAAGGTAGCCGGAGCGTTGCATAGGCCGAAAGGCATCACGTTAAATTCATACAACCCATCGGGAGTCACGAATGCTGTCTTCTCCTTGTCTTTCGAATGCATCGGTATCTGCCAATATCCGGACCGTAAATCAACAGATGAAAAGTAGGAAGCTGAATGAAGGCAGTCAATGGCATCATCAACACGCGGGAGCGGGTAAACATCCTTCTTGGTGACAGTATTGAGGCGGCGATAGTCGACACAAAATCGCCAGGTGCCATCTTTCTTTTTCACGAGAAGCACAGGGGCGGACGCATGGGCTAGATGATTCCTGAATGATTCCTCTTTGCATCATATCACGGACCTGTTCGTCAATTATCTTACGTTCTGAAGGTGATACACGGTATGGTGTCTGTCTAATCGGGTGTGCAGATCCAGTGTCGATCATGTGATGGGTGCGGGAAGGCGGAATCGGTGGTGGCTGATCTCGAGCAAAGTCGAACACGTCCGCATGTTTCATAAGAACCTCCATCAATATTCGGCGATCGTTGGTGGGTAGCGATTGATTTATCATGGACTGAAACTGGGAATCAGCATGATCTGGACGTCTAGTTGAACGAGCAATGCCATCACTGAACGCGGCGATATGAATAGAAAGGCGTTCTTCAGAGTCGGCGAGTTTCAAACCACGCGGCAATACGGCAGGTTCATTGGTATGGTTGACAGTCCAAAGCGTGGCACGGCCCTCGTTCACTCGAACAACGCTGCGGGGTACCAACACACTCTTTTTAGCACCGGAAAGGGAAGCGGGTTCCACCAGAGCGTCGAAGGCATTGGGAACCATGCCCGAAGACACAACTGGGACGAAGATTGCGGACATCGCCGGAACGACGGTATCCTCGAAGACAGAAAACACTTGGACAGCCCGCGGCGAGTCGTCTATGAGGGCCGATCGAAGGCTGGGGCTTATTGATATCTCGCCACTGTTGAAGTCGAGAGTTGCGCCACACTGCTGTAAAAAGTCAACTCCTAGAATAACGTCGTGCGTAGAGCGAGGGAGCACCGTAAATTCAGTTCTAAACTCGTGTCCAGCTATCGCTACATTTACATAACAAATACCAAGTGGAACCAATGATTCTCCCCCTACACCTCGAAATATGACAGTTCTATCCCAACCAAACATAATTTTGCGGCCGAGACGGTTCTTAAAATCTAAGCTCATCACGGAAACTGCAGCACCCGTATCCACTAAGGCCATAACACAAACACCATCCACTAACACTTCCAAGCGGTTCTTCAGCATAACGACCGGTAGAGGAATTGGCACTATCGATGACCTGGCGACCGCACCTCCATCGGCCGCACACGTTAGTTTCCCGGTGGCGGAGAAGAACTGCGGGGAGAAGGCGATTGTCGGGAGCGGCGGGCAGGAGGTGTCAGGCTGCGATCAGAAACTGGTGAGTCGTTGCGTGGTGGTACGTAACGGTAGGAGCCCGAAGGAGGGGGATAGGTCGGGTCACGGACTTCTGGACTCACGGTAGAACGGCGATTCCACCATTGGCGCTGGTAGCGTGGTTGCGGGTTCCGGCGGCGGCAGAATCTGGATATGTGGCCAAGCATACCACAGCGGTAACAGACGGGTGGTTCACGAGCACGGTCCAAATAATAGTCCTCGGTAACAGAATCGAAGCGATCAACAAAGTCCAGCCGCTGGGATTGTTGCGGAGGAGGTGGCGCCCTGTAGTGAGTACGAGCTGGGAGAGCAGGGCCATATGAGTCGTTTGGGTGGTTACAGACGGGAGGAGGAGCGGTAAAACGCCAAGAAGAGCGCTGGATGGGATCTGCCTGCAGGGAGCAGCTATCACTGGGGATTGCACTGCGGTTCACATCTTGATGGCGGGAGAGCTCATCACGGACAATTTGGCGAATCATGTCGGGCAAATGCGGGGGCTCATGTGAATGCTCGTGAGAATCCACGCTTGCAACAGTGGTCCCGTTAGGCAGACGGCCGAATTTCGGGGTTATGCGACGCAGCTTTAAAGTTTCGAACGTACGACAGTGCTTGATCACGACCATGGGAGAATCCAAGTTTTCTTTTGTAATTAAAAAGTTGTATACGTCCACCGCGATGCCTTTTAAGAGGTGGCCAACTCTGTCTTCGTCGGACATGCTCGGATCCACCGCTTTGCAGAGTTTTAGGACCTCTTCTATGTACATTGTAGATGTTTCACCAGGCCCTTGGGCTCGCTGGAATAAAGTCTGCTCAGCGCATTTCCGTTTTGCCGTGGTGTCTCCGAACCAATTACGAATCTCCTCTTCAAAACGCTCCCAGCTCGTTAAGGACGCTTCATGGTTCTCAAACCATGTCAGGGCTGTGGAGTCCAAGAAAAAAACAACATTTGCCAGCATTACAGTGGCATCCCAGCGATTGTACTTGCTCACCCGCTGGTAATTGGTGAGCCAGTCGTCCACGTCATCGCCAGCCTTGCCAGAAAAGGTCCGCGGCTCACTGTAATGCTGCCATGCGGGTGCCGCTGTACCTGGCTGCCGTGCATCGCCGTCTTGAGTCATTGTGGGTGTCAAAGGGGGGAGCCCAGCGAGTCGTCGGCTCGAACGAGGTAGAGAGGTATCCGTGGTGATCTTTCAGCACCTTCCACCACACTGTTAAGGTCTATTTACAGAATGGCTCTGCGCCTTAGCCTGATGTGCTAACCAACAGATGGTGAGCTTCCTCTTCTTCCACTTCTATCCCGGAGAGCCTCTTTTTGCACTTTGTTCTCTTCTGTTCGCATGCCTAACAATATGCAGGAGACTAAGGTAATATTCAAGAGCCTCGAGTAGGAACAGCAGTTTACGTTTGATAGCGAAGCACTGAAAGTAGTAGGCGAATATGTCTACTTAGAATAGGTAGTGCAGATCCGGACCATGAAAGGGAAATAAGGAAGAGAATAAGATTGGAACAGAGTGCACTTGGCAACCACTCGCAGATTATGCCTAGCACCTTACCGGTATCCCTCAAGAGGAAAGTTCATAAACAGTTGTATCTTACCTGTACTCACCTATGGGGCTGAAACGTGTAGGCTAGCAAAGAGTTTTCTACTTAAGTGAGAACAACGTAGAGGTCTATGGAGCAAAAAATGGTAGGGGTAATATTAAGAGACAAGAAGCGTGCAGAGTAGGTCAGAGTTACTGAAGGTACTGGCATTCTAGTGGAACTCAAGAAGGAATAGGCATGGGCAGGACATATATTGCGCAGAGAGGATAACCGATGGTCGCTTAAGGTAACAACTGGATTCCAAGGGTAAGAAATCGAAGCGAAACTTTTGATATCTATATATAATATCGTTCTAAGCACGCTTCGAGCACAGCAACGTCGAACTGAACAGGCAAGGCGGACTGAAAAACCTGAGGATAGCTGTCGTACCAACATTATTTCGATGCCGCCAAATTCATTTTTCACGCTAATAATATCAAGCTGTTGCATACCGCTAATGGCACCCTTCGCAAGTTGCTTGATTTGTCAAGCGAAACGAGATTAAGGATAAACCCCCAAAATCAAAAGCTAAACTGTTTGATTGAAAAAACAAACCCGCAAGCTTGGTTGGCGGGCAGCACTTGGGCAGCTCTACAGTCGGTGTAGCAGACAAGCACGAGGTGTCAAGAGTGGTACTGTGGCACCATATGATTTGGGCTGCACGTATTCAGCAGCCAGTCAAAAAGTTCTATTTTGCAGTTTGCTTACTGGATCGATCTCGAGACGTCTTTTAAACCAGGATTAAAATTCTAATTTTGCGCTCCCTATTTCGCCCACCGTGCTGGTTCAATGGCTAGGGCGCTCGACTAGCTCGACTCCCTGGCTTTTCGCCCCCTCGAAAAGTGGCCGCTGCGGCCACTTTTCGATGGGGGCGAAAAGCCAGGCACTGTGCTGTGCTATTACAATGTACGTTAAAGAACCGCGCATGGTCGATATTTCTGGAACCCTCCACTATGGCTTCTCTCATAGCCTGAGTGTCTGTGGGACTTTAAATCCTCGAAACCAACCAAACCAACCAACTCCCTCTTTATGTGTAACATATACTACTGCTTGTTAGTTTGAGCAGTTCGCCATGTGGTGCGTGCGTGACACGAACGCTCCGCGTGAGCTGCATTGGACGTATGCTGCCGGGCGCCCCGGCAACGTCTGCATTGTGTCGCGCGCGCGATCGGTTTGCGATAAGACTCTACGAGCGCGCGGCTATCTATATACGCTCTTGTAGCTATATTGTAAAGAATTGCAGTGGCCACTTGACCGCTGTCATTTGTGGACAGTGCTCGGACACTTGAGCGTGAGCGTCGCGATCTCGTTGTCCTTTTTGTATTTTGTAAATAATGTACAAAGCTCCGCCTGTCGTTCCTTGCTATCGGTTCCCTCTGTACTTCCAATCGCTATCGTCTCCCTATCCCCTTATCTTTCCGGCCGGCAGCAGCTAGGGTGCCTCAGATTTTAGTTAGCAGCTGCCGCGGCCGGAAACACTCTTTTTGATTATTTAATAATAAATAATTAACCACTGCTCCACAACGTTTGGGCAAGGGCTACTAAAAGAAACATAACGCATTACATAGACTCGAAAGAAAGGCTGTTACCTACATTGCTGATGTTCTATAGTGCCATCATACTGGTGAACTGTTCGTTGAGTTCAAAACAGTATACAGCAAATTTACATTTATCGACTATCGTAACTGCTGCACATTTAATGCATATTGGTGTGACCGTGGTGGTGACCAGGGTCATGACACAAATGAAGACACAGGCTTGATGGTACCGAAATTTAATCTTTATTGGGCTGAGTTGCGCCCGCAAAAGAACTAAGCAAATCGGCGGCGGCGATAGCAACAAACGTTCTGGTCGATCGTCGAACAAAGAATGCTCGTCACACTCGTCAACGCTCAATTTAAAGGCTGCACAGTCTAGATAACGTCGCAAACTGCTACCTGCACGGGCTGGAACATTGTGGAAAGGCACACGAGTGGCCGGAATCTTCGAGACAGATCTCGGTGCATATTGCGCTACAACGAAACTGATAAAGGTGTGACTCGCGACATCGAGCATTAACAAACGAAGATTACGAAACTGATACGCGATCCAGAATCAGAGTGATGAGCCTGTATGCCGGCGGCTGTTAAAAAACAACAAATACAGTTTTGAAGGTTTTGCGGCATTAGTCCCCCCTTAAAAAAAACATCACGATGTTCCAAAACAAAGCAACTTAAACATAAACACTGCAAAGTTTAAACACCACAGATTCTTTAACCCGCGTAATATGGCTTCACGCGTGCAACATGCACAATTTCTGGGCGTGCGCGTCGCCGTTGTGATGCTGACGTCTCGTCGGGAATGACTTCATAGTCCAGTGGTGCAACGCGGCGAATAATTTTGTACGGCCCAAAGTATCGACGCAACAACTTTTCACTTAATCCGCGACGGCGAATTTGTGTCCAAACCCACACTTGGTCTCCTGGATTGTACTCTGCGTGGCGTCGTCGTAACTTGTATCGTCGGCTGTCGGTGCGCTGTTGGTCTTTAATACGCAGCCGTGCGAGTCGTCGATTTTCCTCTGCACGCTGCAGGTAGGCGGCGACATCAAGGTTGTCCTCGCTGGTTACGTGCGGCAGCATTGCGTCGAGCGTTGTCGTGGGCTGCCTGCAGTACACAAGCTTAAACGGGGTCGCTCTGGTCGTCTCCTGGACTGCTGTGTTATACGCGAAGATCACGTACGGCAAGATGGCGTCCCAGGTCTTGTGTTCAGCGTCGACGTACATGGCGATCATGTCCGCGATTTTTTTATTCAGGCGCTCCCTAAGGCCATTGGTCTGGGGACGGTACGCAGTTGTTCGTCGATGGCTTGTATGACTGTATTCCAGGATGTCTTGCGTCAACTCTGCCGTAAGCGCCGTTCCCCTGTCCGTGATGAGCGCTTCTGGGGCGCCATGTCGCAAGAGAATTTTTTCGACAACAAATTTGCCGACTTCTGCCGCGGTACCATTTGGTAGTGCTCTTGCTTCGGCGTAACGGGTAAGGTAGTCAGTGGCCACGATGATCCACTTGTTACCCATAGACGAAGATGGAAAGGGGCCGAGGAGATCCATCCCAATTTGTTGAAAGGGCAGGATTGGGGCGGAATCGGGTTTAGTAGTCCTGCTGGTCTGATCGGCGGCGTCGTTGGCACTCACGACACGTCTTTACGTAGTGGGCAACTTCGGCAGGCAGTCGCGGCCAGTAATACTTCTCCTGGATTCGACGCAACGTGCGCGCAAATCCGAGATGGCCTGCTGTGGGCTCATAGTGCAACGCCTGCAGAATTTCCTGTCGGAGGTTTTCAGACACTACAAGAAGCTGCGCGGTCTTGTTGGTTGCGAAGTTCTTCTTCACGAGGAGGCCATTGCTTAACGCGAACGATGATAAATGCCGCCAGGAGGGGAAGTGGTCTTTCCTACTAAGTAATCGGCTAGCGCTTTCAGCTCAGGTTCTGATCGCTGTTGTTCTGCGAAACTGCTGGCGTTTACCGGTCCGAAAATGGCGTCGTCGTCATCGTCCTTCGGGGGGCGTTGACGGGAGCGCGGGATAAGCAGTCTTCGTCGAAATGCTTCCGGCCAGACTTATAGACTACAGTCAAGTCAAATTCTTGAAGTCGTAGGCTCCATCTAGCAAGGCGGCCGGAGGGATCTTTCAAATTAGCCAGCCAGCACAGCGCGTAATGGTCGCTTACCACCTTGAATGGTCGGCCGTGTAGGTTCGGACGAAACTTAGAAGTAGCCCAGATGTTCGCAAGGCACGCCTTCTCTGTCGTCGAGTAATTGACTTCGGCTTTTGTAAGGAACCTGCTAGAGTAGGCGATTACTTTTTCCTGTCCGACACTCTTCTGGACGAGAACAGCTCATAGGCCCACACTGCTCGCGTCGGTGTGAATTTCGGTCTTGGCGTTTTCATCAAAGTGGCCAAGTACAGGAGGGTATTGCAGGCGGCGCTTAAGTTCGTCGAAGGCTTCTCCTTCAGTTCAGTTCAGTTCAGTCGTTCAGTCGTGTCCGACTCTTCGTGACCCTATGGACCATGTCACGCCACGCTTACCGGTCTCTCACTATCTTCCTAACATCACATAACTTCATCTGCAGTGCCTCGAGGATGCCATCTAACCATCGCGTTCGCTGCCTACCCCTTCTCCGGTGACCCTCAACCTTTCCCAACATCAAATCTTTCTCCAGCGACTCCTCTCTTCTCATCAGATGACCAAAGTAGCTGAGCTTTAACTTTAGAATTTGACCCTCCAATGAGCCGTCAGGGTTTATGGTCGACAATATTGACTTATTTGATCTTCTGGCAGTCCAAGGAACTCTCAAGAGTCTTCGCCAGTACCACAATTCAAACGCGTCAATTCTTCGGCGGTCAGCCTTTTTCATAGTCCAACTCTCGCATCCATACATCACAACTGGAAAGACCATAGCACG
>JAJIZL010024083.1:122485-154847 GCA_023969395.1 Amblyomma maculatum | reverse complement strand
CCGCTAGCTTTGTTCTTAGCAAGGCTGGCTAAGGCCCATTCAACTTCGCTCTTCAGGATGCCCGGCTCGAGATCAGTGATCACAACCGTCTTATGTTGGGTTTGCACATTCGGGTCCTTCTTGTACAGTTCTGTGTATTCCTGCCACCTCTTTATCTCTGCGGCTTCAGTGAGGTCCTTGCCTCGTTTGTCCTTTATCACGCCCAGCTTAGCACAGAAGCTTCCTTTGATATCTTTGATTGTCTTATACAGAGCTCCTGTGTTCCTTAATTGGCTGTTGTCCTCAACTGCTTGGCAGTGTATGTTCAGGAAGGCATTCTTATCTCTCCTTGCTATTTTCTGAAAATCCACATTGAGAACCTTGTATCTTTCTCTTTCCCCCATAACTTTTGCCATCTTCCTTTCCTCAGCTATTTGCAAAGCCTCTTTAGATAACCAGCTTGCTTTCTTGCATTTCTTTTGCTTTGGAACTACCTTAGTAGCAACTTCTTGTATTATATCACGAACATCAGTGCACATCTCTTCGGGCTCTTTGTCTTCTAGATCCAATTCTTGAAATCGATTCCTCACTTCCACAGCATATTCTAATGGAACTTGATCCAGATTATACCTGAAAGGCCTTCTAGTTTTCTGCGTTTTCCTCAATCGAAGCTTAATCTTGGCAACAAGAAGCTGATGATCGGTGCCACAATCGGCCCCAGGCCTTGTTTTTACTGCTTGTATAGCGCTTCTCCATCTCTGCCGGCAAATAATATAATCTATCTGATTCCTGTACAGACCATTCGGTGAAGTCCATGTGTACAGGCGCCTCTTGTGCTGTTGAAAATGAGTATTCGCTATGGTCAGGTTGTTTTCTTGACAAAACTCTACTAGCCTCTGCCCAGCTTCGTTTGGCTCACCAAGACCGAACTTGCCTGTAATTCCGGATATTTCTTCACTCCCTGCCTTAGCATTCCAGTCTCCTATGAGAAAAACGACGTCTGATAATGGGGTGCGGTCTAAAAGGCATTGTAGGTCCGCATAAAATCTCTCAACGTCAGCTTCTTCAGCAGTAGTGGTCGGTGCATAGACTTGGATAACTGTTATGTTTAAAGGGTGACCTTGGATCCCAAGTGAAATCATTCGGTCGTTTTTGGGGTTGTACCCTAGCACTGCTTTGCCCATTCTTCTGTTTACTATGAGAGCGACCCCATTCCTTCTCTTGGATTCGTGCCCACAATAAAAGACATAATGGTCGCCGGAGTTAAATTCTCTCATTCCGGTCCACTTGAGCTCGCTGATACCCAAGATATCAATGTTCAATCTGTCCATTTCTCGCTTGACGATATCCAGTTTACCTTGCGTCATAGATCTTACATTCCATGTTGCTATGTGATACATCTTCTCGCAACATCGGACTTTCCGGTCGCTTCCCGACACATCCACAACTGAGCGTCCTTTTGGCTTTAGCCCAGTCGCTTGATTCGTCCTGGAGCTACTAGGAATTGCCCTTTGTTCATCCCCAGTAACATGTGGGACGCCTTGCAACCTGTGGGGCTCATCTTCCGGCGCCATATCATTAATGGTATTGTGACTGGCCATAGGGTTTTCTTGGCAGGAAATACTGGAGTGGGTTGCCATTATCTTCCCCAGTGAATCACATTTTGTCAGAACTCTCTGCCGTGCCTGTCTATCTTGGGTGGCCCTACACAGCAAAGCTCACGACTTCATCGAGTTTCGCAAGCCCCTCCGCCACGACAAGGCAGTGATCCTTGCGGCGCTTCCCATTTAAAAGGTACGTCAGCCTTTGTAAGCTGCGTCAACGGTTCGGCGATCCGCGAAAAGTTTCTAACAAAGCGTCGATAATAAGCGCACAGCCCAAGGAACCGGCTCAAAGCTTTCTTGTCGGCAGGCGGTGGGAATTGTGCGATTGCAGCTATTTTCTCCGGGTCTGGGCGAATACCATCCTTGCTAACGATGTGACCTAGGAACTAGAGTTCTTCGTAGGCGAAGTGACACTTCTCTGCTTTTAGCGTTAGTCCCGATGACTTGATGGCTTCCAGCACTGTCTGTAGTCGTTTTAGGTGGTCTTCAAAGTTTGACGAGAAGACAACGTCGTTGTCCAAATATACCAAACAAATTTGTCACTTCAAGCCTGCCAGGACTGTGTCCATTGCTCATTGAAATGTAGCTGGTGTGGAGCAGAGGCCAAATGACATTACCTTGAACTCAAAAAGACCGTCCGGTGTGATGAATGCGGTCTTCTGGCGATCTCTTCCGTCGACCTCAATTTGCCAGTATCCGCTTTTCAGGTCCATCGATGAGAAGTACCTTGCATTGCAGAGCTGGTCGAGAGTGTCGTCGATGCGGGGAAGCGAGTAGACATCCTTCTTCGTTATGCTATTCAAGTGGCGGTAATCAACGCAGAAGCGAAGTGTGCCGTCTTTCTTCTTCACCAAAACGACTGGTGCCGCCCAGGGGCTCTTTGATGGCTGGATCACGTTATCACGCAGCATTTCCTCAACTTGTTCGCGAATGGCCTGGCGTTCTCGCGGCGATACACGATAAGGGCTTTAATTGGCGCAGAGGTCGGGTGTGTTCGTTCATTATAATGCGGTGCTTGGCCAGTGGTGTTTGTCGTACCTTCAATGATGACGAGAAGCACTCCCCGTAGCTTCGAAGAATACTGAGAATCTGGTCTTTCTTGCTGTGGGTCAATGCCGGTTTGATGTCAAATGTGGGCTGACGGAAAAGGTCCTGTGCGTCTTCCAGCGTTTGGTCGTGGAGGGCGAATACGTCTTTGAGGTCCTCTAATTCGTCGAGAAAAGCGATCGTCGTGCCCTTGTTGAGATGGCGGTATTCTTCGGTGAAGTTTGTTACCAGCACCTGAGTTTGACCTCTCCGGAATTTCGCAATGCCTCTTGCGATGCCTACACCTCGTTCTAACAGCAATTGGATATTTCCTTCGACGATGCCTTCACCGGTTTCGATGTTTGCGCTACCTACGCAGACTGCGATGCTTGATCGGGGCGGGACGGTCAATTCTCCCTCGAGGACGTTTAGAGCGATGTGTTGCGTCGACGTTGTCGTGGCAGGAATGGCTTTGTCTGCAGAGAGCTTGATGAGCTTGGATCGCAGGTCGATGATAGCCCTGTGTTCATTTAGGAAGTCCATGCCTAAAATCATGTCACGGGAGTACTGCTGCAAAACCACAAAGCTGGTGGGGTAAGTATGCCCATTTACGGTTATTCTTGCAGTGCATCGTCCCAATTGAGTAATCAGGTTGCCACCTGCGGTGCGAATCAGCCGGCCATCCCAAGCTGTGGTAACCTTTCTGAGCTGAGACGCTAACGGTCCACTAATGACAGAATAGTCAGCTCCGGTGTCTACTAGGGCAGTGACACTGGGATCGTCGATATCAACTTCAAGGTCACTTGTTCGCGTCCTCGCATTGCACGTGGGCCTTAGTGTCCGATCTCGGCTCAGTCGTTTCTTCAGGTCATGGCCGGGGCATACTGTTACTTCGCTGGGCCGCGGTGTTGGCTTGCACTCTGGTCGTGTTGTCGTCGATGTCGCCATATGGAGCGGCGGTGAAATGGCTGCGTCGTCGTTAGTGGTCGTCGGCGGCGGAGGATGTTCGTCTTTTCGCCGTTGAGCAACCTCACCTCCAAAGGTTGGTCTGTTTAGTTTCATCCTGCGCGGGCGTGGAGACCATCCGCGCGCACTCTCATCATAGTTACGGCATGGCGGCGCAAAGCGGGCCCTGTACGGCGATGGAGACCTGAAAATGGTGGCGCAATCTCACCGCTACGCAGATAGTTGTCGATTTCTTGCGGTCGTTCACCTGGGCGTGGTCGTGGAGCGTCGACTGCAAATCCGCGGAGACCGATTCGTCGGTACGGGCAGTGCCGCAGAATGTTGCCGGCTTCACCGCAGTGGAAGCAAAATGGCCGGTTGTTCACTGTCCTCCATGCGTCGCACTTTCTGGGGCTTGTTGATCGTTGGTAGGCTTGGCGGGCGGGGGCCTAGGGGCGGCTTTCAGGAACAGGATGATAGTGGCGAGGGCTTGGAAAGTCATCACGTCGGGGCGCAGGGCGACGTAATGCAGCAACGTAGTTCATCGCTGTTGCGTCTTGTGGTGGAACTGCCGCAGCCATCGCTTTAGGAACGCCCAACGCTTGCTGGACTTCTTCACGGACGACGTCCACGAGCGTCGCCACATGGGGTTGTTGCGATGATGGCAGCAATCGGCGGAGCTCCTCTCGCACGATTTCCCGGATGAGGTCCCGAAGGTTCTCTCCGCTTGTAGATGTGCTGGGGTAGTGGCTTGAGTAGTCCGGTTGAAGTGGTCGCTCGTAATGGCGCATCCGGTTGTCCAACGTCTTCTCGATGGTAGACGCTTCTGTTTCAAATTCCGCCACAGTTCTAGGCGGATTTCGCACAAGACCTGCAGAGAGCGACTCTTTAATGTCTCGCAATAAAAATTTGACTCTCTCACCTTCCGTCATACTAGGGTCGGCGCGGCGAAAGAAAGCGCTTCATCTCCTCAACGTACGCCAGGACAGGCTCGTTAGGGAGTTGAATTCTTAACTGGAGGAGGGCCTGGGCTCTTTCCTTTTGGACGACGCTTGAAAAGGCAGTCAGAAACGCTTCCTTGAAAGTCTCCCAATCCTTTATAGTTGCTTCATGATTTTCGAACCAAACTCGGGCATGTCCTTGAAGAACAAAGGAGACTTGCCTAAGTTTCGCGGCGTCGTTCCAGCCGTTGAATTCTTCCACACGATCGAAAAGGTCCATCCAGTCTCCCGCATCTTCATCCGGTCGTCCATGGAAGCAGGGGGGCTCACGGAGTTGGACGAAAACAATCGTTGCTGTAGGCTGGGCCATTGTCAGCGTCAATGCCTTCCGAGATCGAATGGGGTCAGGCAGCAGACCGTGTTCGGGTTGTAGGCCTTGGAGTCGGCGGCTGGCTCGGTGACCTGTAGGTTGTTTTTCCAGTGCGACAGGAATAAGGCTGAGGTCTTCGCTTGAAGAATCAAGGGCAGCACCTCCACCAGATGTCACGTGGTGGTGACCAGGGTCGATGACACAAATGAAGACACAGGCTTGATGGTACTGAAATTAACTCTTTATTGGACTGACTTGCACCCCGAAAAGAACTAAGCAACTCGGCGGTGGCGATAGCAACAAACGTGCTGGTCGATCGTCGAAAAAAGAATGCTCGTTTCTTAAACGCTCAATTTAAAGGCTGCACAGAACAATCTAGATAACGTCGCAAACAGCTACCAGTACAGGCGGGAACATTGTGGAAAGACACACGAGTGGCCGGAATCTTCGAGACAGATATCGGTGCATCTTGCGCTGCAACGAAACTGATAAAGGTGTGACTCGCGACATCGAGCATTAACAAACGAAGATTACGAAACTGATACGCGATCCAGAATCAGAGTGATGAGCCTGTATGCCGGCGGCTGTTAAAAAACAACAAATACAGTTTTGAAGGTTTTGCGGCAATATGTTACCAATAATTCATGAAGCAATGGTGTACTCTTGCACTGCAAACTGACATATATTTAACCATGTCATGTAAGGAATGATATCTGACGCGGCTGCGTCCAAATTATCTTCAGCAAACATTAACGTACCCTGCACCATTTCTTCCTTAATAAGCTGGAAACAGATTTTACTGGTTCCATGGGTGCCATGGAAATGTCCAATGCGTGACTCGAAAGGCATCGCGCGACATATTTGTTGCCGTGCAGTTTTCTCAGAGCATACTTTACCTTTTGCAAAAACTCAGAATATTAATATGCGATGTGCATGTGTTATAATACCTGCCTTTTCACCTTGCCGTTTCTTGTGAATACCGTTTCTTTGCAGAGCAGTTTCTGTTATGTATTTTTCATTGCTTGTTTCTGTAACATATATATGTAAATGGACCGAATATATTACCTTTGTGTCCACCAAAAAAGTATAATATGATGCTCAGTTGCATTTCAACCATTCTACTACGAATGCGAAGACGCTTCTGCCAAAATTGGCTACCTGGCCTAGTCAAGCTGTGTCCACCATTTTTGGCCTGAGAAACCATCAACACTGTATTAATGCTACGAATAAACTCGATTTATTTCATTTTCTTATTACTTGCCATACTAGCTCATTTCATTTTATTCGAATTGTGTGGCATTCGATGCATCGAGTGTCATTCGGTTTCTTTTGGTGCTACAGAGTAACGTATTATGTCATTCGCAAACGATGGCAAAACGATCAGTGGAAAAAGAAAGACTGCAGTTAAGGAACATCAGTGTACATAAAAGAAGTTTGTAATTATCGTTAGCATTTTAAATACCAATAAAACATTTATATTTGCTTGCGATAATAAAAACTTAACACATTGTTTCCAGCAATGCGATAGCAATTTAGCTTTCAAAATCCAATCCAAGTACTGAGCCAGCTACAAATCCAAGAAATGTAACCAAACAATATGACTGACAAAGCAGAGCGCATATACAAAGTGCATAGACGCACGGAGACACATGGAGCTTGCAATTGATATTCAAAAGGCTAAGCGCTCAGCAATTAGGCCCGGAATACATGGAGCGTTTCTGCCACATCAAGCCGGTGGTTTTCGTCCTACGGCGCGCGCTCGATGCCCAGCGTCGGAAAACACGCGCGAAGCCGCCGATCTGGCCCTGCCAGATATATGACGCGCAGGTGCTATGCGTCCTCTCGAACCGGAATCTGCTGCGGACGCGAGCCAATAGGAGCACGGAAAGAGCACGGAAAGCCGACTTTTCCGGTTTGAGCGGCCGCTGCCAACATGGCTGCCATGGCCGACGAGGTGTGCGGCAGTTTGGCCGCAGAAATAGGATTATTGTGAAAAGAAGCAATGTCGCTTTTTGGCGAGTATATGACCTACTCTTGGATCGTAATGTGTGTAAAAAAAGGAACCGTGCCGCAGGTATCCGAACGGGCATTCCGAGGTATCTTCTTTCATTCGAGCGCACCAAATCCTTGTGCGACGAATGTACGCTTTCTGCATTTATCACAGTAGCATTGGAATAAGTCCTTTCGCGATTTTAACACAAGGGACAACGTCGCTTCTCTCACATTCCAAGCTCAGCGGTATTTTTTTTTTTTTGCTCGCCGATTCATTTGCTTTCTCATCGACGGATCCGCGGCGGCGCTTTAGGCGTCGCGTCCATGCGGCACTTTTCGATCCGCGAAAATCGTGGAAAAAAACGCCGCGTGTATTCCGGGCTTAAAAGATTTAAATACTTCTGAGATAAACCCATGAGAAGCGGCCAGCAATGAGCAGAGGACCCAAAATGATCGAGTCGCTGGTGTGACTGAGCCGCAGCTATGACCAAAAGTAATATGGCTTTCAACGATACTTGAGGTTCTTCTTGTGTGGAGAGGGGAGGGTGAATAGGCATTGTGAAAAATTGGGGGACACAGTCCTATAACTGTCTCCTAGTGGAATTTAGGGACCACCGCAATGGGGCTGTGCAGGGGAAGGGGAGGAAAAATGAGTAAAGGGGGTAGAGCTATGGATTGGCAAAGGGCGGATAAGGGGGGGGGGGGGAGGAGGATGCACCCACGGTGCTTAGAGGCGGGGGCGAAGGTGGGTGTGTTCGCGAAACGCTGCAAGCAACCTGAGGGCGGCAGTCCCGAACTGTCCGCCAGAACAGTTCGGGACCAGATCACCGAGGGCAGCAGAGGGAAGTCCCAAGTTTCGGTATCCCAGTTGAAGAGCGGCTCGATGATTGTGTAGGGAAGGGCAGTCACAGAGTAAGTGCTCGAGCGTTTCTCGAGGGGCACACAGAGGACACACACAGCACTAGTCGCACGACGGAGGCGGAACATTCTCTCCTCAGTGCACACACAAACGACGCGAAGTAGTAGGAGGCAAAGTCGCCGCAGTCGAACGCCCGCGCGTCGAGTAGGTCGATGCGCTGGTTGGTGGGCACACGCCTGTCAGGGTCCTGGCGGGGAACGTAGCGAGCGATGATAAGCCTCGCTGAATCATAGTGCGAAGCTGATGGCGAGAGGGGCACGGGGAGGTGGTGCGCCTGCTCGGCTAGCTGGTCGGCAGTCTCATTTTCATGGACGCCAACATGTGAGGGGGTCTATTGGAAGACGACTTGAGATCCGCGTAGATCCAACTCATCCAGCTGGGCAACGATAACGAGCGGGAGGTTGTAGCCTCTTTCGGGGTGGAGCAGAGCCTGCAACGCCGAACGGGATTCGGACGTGACTGCAGCATTGATAGGATGCGGCATATCAAGGACGAGGTCCAGAGCAAGGTCGAAAGCGGCGAGCTCTGCGGCGGTTGAGGAGGTGGGCGCGGGGCGGCTGACTGTTTTTGCAAGCCCAAGGAAGGGACAACACAAGCTGCCGTTGCGGAGTTTCCTTCATTGGAAACGGATCCATCAGGGTAGAGGAACGTGAAGTTGGCGTAAAGTTCATGATGCACAGCGGCCACTTTTTGCTCGAGAGCACAGAGTGGGGCGTGCCGTTTCGTTGTTACACCTGGGAGGTTTGTGGCGACTTGTTGTAGTTTATAAAGATCGGGAGGCCTGGAGAGATTCGCTGACTTGAAAGGTGAACCCAGGAGCTCGTTGAGGAGTGTGATGCGCGGTGCAAGCATCACAAAAGGTCTGCAGCTGAGAGATGCATTACTGAGCAGAGCTACATTTCTACATAGGACAGAGAATGGAAAGATACATTATTTGTTTTTTTGGAACTCGAAACTGAAGCTTAGCCGCGCGATTTAAAAATGGATATCATTTGACGCTTCAACGCACAGCTGAATATTCAATCTGGACGCGCTGGTTTTCGCTAAAGGCGTGGGGTTATCGCAAGTGAACGCGGGACAACGAATACTGTTAATTCAGATTGCTAACTTTTTTATCCGGCCATTCTTTGCAAATATAACAAGTTCCCACGAAAAAAAAAACTAGCAAATCCGCGCCTGACAACTCGGGGCAATGACATCGTCTTTGTCGCTCTGTGTTCACTGTTGGCGTCTGCATACGTCCTAAACATGTCGTTTGTAGCTTCTAAAGAAACTGCATGTGTGAGTACACGTTCTGGCGAACCTCAATATGCACTATATCTCTCCCATCATTGCTTTTGTTGTACAAGTCCACAGGACCAGACAAACGACTTTTATTACACACCAAACTATCCACATGCACAAAATGTCAACAAGAGCATAAATCATTTTTTTATAAATGGTACAGTGGTTCAGGTGCACACGTCAGACTCGACTTTACTCTCCTTAACTTCAAATGTTTCTGGCGCGCCCTCTGAAGAGCCTTGTCCTTAGTCAAAGACTTGGTAAAAAAGTGAAGCCTAGTTATTACCACAAATTGGATAATTGTTGCAGTCAGCTGTTTGCGATGCAGCTCACATCCCACTTGGTTGAGTGTTAAAGTGCTAAGAAACTGCGCAAAATTGTGCATACTGAAAGCATAGAGCTTTTCTTTTGAAAAAAACTAATGAGGATGAACCCTCTAAGCCTTTAATGAGCGCAGCAAACTCAGCTCCAGGGTACAATAGGACTCCCCTGTCAAATGCTGAGTGAAAATGCTATCTGCATTGAGTTCAGCTGCTGCTCTGGTGAATGTAAGGCCAGAAGCACAATCCTGGCAAGACACTTTCCGACTAAACTTCCTGGCCCCATAACCATGCCATGTAAAAAATGTGCCGACTGTCACTTGTCTCAGCCACATAACTGTCGTAGTCAGAATTGAGGCATAGCTGAATCACAGAGCCGGCATCATCAACATTTCCAACCTCTAGCATGTCCTCAATTATATCCTGCATGCTAAAAGTATAATTATTTTCAGCTGTTGGTGAGCTAACAAGGGCGCTAATAAGCTGGGCTGGACTCTTCACTGATTTGGGTGAACGGGCAAGGTTAGAATAGCTGAGCCAGTTAACAGTTACAAGAAACTGTCCAGGGCTTGGGTGATCATTTGTCCCCGAGTATTGCCTGATAATACCGAACAAGTTTTCCAACTTGTCCTGACTTAGCCTTGAAGTCAGTAATTATTTGAAACGAAAAGCTGCCAGGTATGTCAAAAGTGATGGAACGCTGCGAATTATAAGCCGCATTCCTTCCTTCAGCAGTAGTTTTGCTGATAAAGCTGCCTACGGTGCTCTTTGCCACATTTTCCCATTTATCTAGAAGGTCGAGAAAAGCCTCAAGGACAGCAACGCCCTGAGATGAAGGCCTCAGTCTACTGCGTGGAAATCTCGAGGTTAGAAGGAATATGAGGCCACTCATGTGCTTCACGAGCTTTCCTGTCGGCGTAATCGAATTACAAGAGTGCTTTAGGTGCGCTTTCAGTATAAAGAGACCTTTTATCACTTTTTCGCTAAGCAGTGTGAAAGCTAAGTTCACCTTCATTTTTTCGAAGGAGTTGGGTCTGATATGCGCACTGGTTATATGTGGCATTGCTTTTAATGTTCGATGACTTGTCCTTTAACCATGCCAGCTGTATCTCTTCTATACATGCACAGCCATCTGGAGTTGAGAAACCAGTGGTTACAAATGCGTTCCTCACACCATTCACTGAATGATGCTGAAAGAGAAATGAAGGATATTTTGAGCCAACTCTTCCATTTTTATATCAAGCAGGACTATGCATGCATACCAGGTATTGTCTAGATAAATACACTCCAGTCTTCAAATACCATGTTAAATAGGCTGAACACCAATTACTTTCTTGCCACCAATTCCAAATGACCTCCACATGCTGCTGTTCCTTAAAACACCGTCGCAAGTCAAGAACTCAACAAACTGTCCTGCTCGTTCTGTCAGCAGCACTGCTTCCAGCAAAAGCTTTGACAGCAGTTCAGCTTTGAAGTTGCTCCTTGATGCAAACACATCAATTATTTGGGTCCCGTCGCCTGCACAATAAACAACCCCCACAGGCATCATGGAAAACTTTTTTACGAACGACACTGTTCACATGTCACAGAACGACACTGTGTGACTGCATGTCTACTAAATTAAGCATTATGAAATCGTTATCTCTGCTTGTCCTGTTTTTCTTTTTTGTTCCATGCAGCTGGGGCTAAAACATTCTTTTTATAACACAGCTGTAGTAAAGGAAGGGCATGAGACGACTTCTCTTTATATGTAACAATAAAACAGTAGCCTACAAGGCCTGTTAGAAGATAAAAGTCATTACATAATCAGGCCTCGAAATGGTTGGGAGAGCATCACCATTCTATGATCTGCAAGAACGGCTTTTTCCTCTTAAGGTGTATGCTTTCCTAGATGTAAAAAAACCTTTTGCGGCACCTGAAATTACAAAGTTTCCATGATTATGCAGTACAAACTGTATGTAATGCTAAAGGTACCAAGGTAGCAAATATCATGGTAGAAACAGCAGCAACTACCTCCAATGAGCACCTGAGACTGTGCTTATCTGCAGAGTTGATGCTGAAGTGTTCGCATAACTTCATTTCATTGAAAACTATACCACCGTGCTGTGCATTGATGTCCATATGCTCAGTTTTCACGGTGATGGCCTTAAACACACTTTCACTGAAGCCAAAGCCACTTTTAAAATTTTGAACGTAGAGCTGTAGGCAGGTGCGACCGGGCAAGATTAGGATCTTCTGTTCGCGCAGGTATTCATATAGTTCGCAGCTTCTCATATGTAAGAGTACATATTCGAGAATACATTCTTTCTTTATGCATGCCGAATGTTGACTTTCTTTTTGTAGCTTTGAAGCAGGTCTAAATAGCCATTTGTTGTTTCAGAGGCAGTGCTTTGATACGGTCACTGAGCACTTCATCCCCCATTTGCTCATTTGCCTGCCTCATAGCTTCAAGCAACCTCGTTGAGTTCCGAAGCTTCTTTTGTAGGGCTTGCAAGCATCGGCGTGTGTTTGCACGTTTTCTTAGCTGACCAAGGTTTTGTCCGTGATTGCTGGTTTTGAACTAGCCTTCTTAAATATTTGCAATGGATGCAATGTTCTGGCACTTCGCATGTGAGAGCACATTAGGGGGAAAGATGGGCGCCAACAAACGATACATACTTGCTTGATTTTGCTGGCGTGAGTCCACAACCTGTGCAGATCATGACCGAGTGCGTAGCATCGAGGACTGATTGCGCTTCACTGGATAATTTAACGATGCGCTCCGAGCGCTTTGAATCTCGCACATGGATACAGCACAGCATTGACCCCAGCTGGCTGCCTTCTTGGAATGTTGCCGCTTTTCGCAGCCGCAAGTGACCGATCTCATCTCCGTCTCGCTCGCAAAAGCCGAAAAAGCAAAATGCGGTTCTGCTGCAAATCTCAATTTATTCCAGGAACTATCAGGCAGCTGAAGATTTTGGCATATTTTTTCTACAACTGTCTCAGTCTTGTCGTGCGCTGGTGATAGACCCGATGAGAAGTCAGCTACATCGTGCGAGTCCGATGACTTGGCTGACTGCGCGTCGTTAGCCGTGCTTATCTTTTTCCGCTTTGGAGGATGTGTGTTTTGGTCGCAAAAATTGGTCTCCTTTCGCTCCACAGGCGCATTCTTGTTGAAGTATTTGGGGCCATCTGGAAAGACTGTTGGAATAGCGTCGACAGTCAGCTGCGGCCGATCACGTGGGTTTTCGACTACTTCCCCATTATAACGTGTCGAAAGGTCCTTTCGATGTACTTCAATTCGAAGTGGCGTTCGCAAACGACGCATTCGGTTGTAAGTTTCTTGTCGGCGCCCTTGATATCGCGCGACCGCAGTTAGCGTTGAGCAGCATCTTTACATTGTCTGAAAAGAGAGGCTTTCGCTTTACACGTTCTGTACCCATTTTTGCACCCGGGTACAAAACATGTTCGCGCTTTCGACGCCATGAGTGCACGCAGCGTTATCCACTACACATCACAGGAAAAGCACAACACTAGCCACTTGACACCTTGAATTAATTACAGTTGCACAGGTGAAACGTTTCCCTGCTTCGAGGTGGTCGCGGTTTACGTGTAAACAAGCGCAACCAACGCCGTAGACGTCGCATATGCCCGCGCTGTTGCACTCACTCGCGCGACACCGCCGGCTTTTTCTTGCACACCAGAGCGCCGCAGCGCCCCTTGCAGCACCGAAAAATTTCATCGCGGATCGGGCCTCTCCCTCAGAAGGCGCGGATACTTCATCCGTCACACTGCCGCCATCTAGCCACCATATCGCATCTGTTTCAGCGGCTCCAAATATGGGGACCTCATATCACCCTGCAACTGCCGCAGCACCATCGGGCTCATTCACAAGGAGTGCCTCGAAGAGTGGCACTGGAACCCTGATAAAAATACAGCATGTGCTTGTACCGGTTTCAGGTAAGGAGTCTTCGTTGGCAGACCTGTTCAATGGGCGTTCTTTGAGTGTTAAACACTACTGCTGGCTCGCCTCTTTTGTGCCATGGTACGAGCGTGTGGAAAACAGCGACTCGACCTCTCTTAATCTGATGTTCATGATCAAAAAGGATTTGTTCAGATATGCGCTGTTGCTGACTACAAATGTCTATATGCGTCCTGCGCATCTAGCATCGCAGTGGTGCTAGATGCGTAGGATGGCTATAGACCTTTCCAGCGGCATGCACGCGTCATCTCTATCGCCATGTGCCACTCCCGTCCAATGGGAAACCTCGCTTTCTAGCTAGGACATAGATGGCATGCGTATTTTGAGAGCCTGCGCAGGCTTGCGAAAGCCGCTGTGGTAGCCAAGGACAGAAGGCCTCTCCGAAGCAAGGTAAAGCTGCCCGAAGTAATTGTCTGACAACATCATTCCCGTCAAGAAACGGGGAAGAGGGGGTGGGAGCAGCCTCAATATTCAGGTGCGGAAGCCGATGTCTGTTTTCTTAGGTATCTCTCTCGTTGGAAAACAGTTGGTAACACTGTTTTACTATGCACTGCAGCCGCGCTGAGAGAATATCAGAACTAAGAAAATTTTCCGCGTTACTAACGCGATGGTAGAAGACATATTCGAGCGTTCGATTCTACTCATCCGATGAACAGAACGAATGCTTACTTCTTTCCTCCCCCCCCCTCATTATTTCATAAGTATAAGCGCTTGATATACAGTTGGGAAAATTAAGGCGGATACAGAAGCGTGACATCGTTTTCAGTTGAGTGCAGATAGCTCACAGCCTCGATCGATCGATCACTGTTCACAAGGATCTCAACAGCAGCGTTCAAAATTCGAAAAGGAGCTCCAGTGTATAGTGAAAAAGGCTTTATTATTGCGACCTGTCCATCCTACGAACAAAGGTAGAGCCCTTGAGACTTTCTGCAAGTCTTAACAATGAGCAGAAGATTGCTGTCGAGATTGCAACTGGTGGATTAATTGCTACGGAACCCATGGGAAATTTTCTTACATTACAAGCCTGCTTCGAAATTGTTTGGACACTACTGTAAAGTTGAGACCATAACATTCTGAGAGGTGGCGCAAGGTCAATGAATGAAAAGTATTGAATCACGAGTAGCTATGAAATTATATCAGCTGACTCACTAGAGAGGTAGAGCATTGGTATGTTACCCCTCGAATGCACGCCCGGTAAACTTTTGTGTGTGACAACAATGCATTTGCTGTACTCCAGAACAGCCGCCACAACCGCCGCGATCAATGTCAGTGCAGGTCAAATTGGTGCCCATAAGTATCTTGGACTAAAATGTGACTCACACAAGCAAGGCATCAGCCGGTACATCATCAGGCGATTTGCATGGTTCTCTTCGGGGCCGTCCTTCTGTACACCTCCAATTGCCTGTCGCTGACAGAGATGTTCAGCAGAATCTCACTGGAGCTACGCTGTATCTCTTTTTGCAATCATCTTCCTCATAATGAGGATCCTTTGCATCGACGACATCCACCGGCATGCCCCCCCCCCCCCCCTCCTTCCTATCAGGCGCAAATATAGTGGCGTAGGAGCGTCCGCCTGGTACTCCCCGAAAGCTCGTCCCAGCATCCAGGGCGGCGCGACGACACACGGGAGAAGTCCACCTCCAAGACCTCCCGCTCCATCGTCTAAGCACACCGACGTAGTGCCGCCGCCTGTCAACCGCACGACCGCCGCCGACGTGAACCTCCGACGACGACCGAGGAGTTGCGGCAAGACTCCCAAGGTGCTTCGTACTACTCACTCAGGGCGATTTTGATGCTCTCAAGAAAACGTTAAAGGTCATTAAAAGAATCTCATCGACTAAGCAGAGTCTACGCTTACGCTTTGAGCGTGCACTCTTGTAGCTGTCTGCACATCGCAGCTCAGCTTTTCTAGACAACAAAAGTCACGTTAGCCGACGACGTCTTGGAGTAGCTCTCTAAGAACAACATTTACCTCTTGCAATACGAAGGACGGAGGCCTAAGCCCCGCCAGTGATCTCATATACTGTCAAATAAGACATAGCTCGAGATCAATGTGCCCGCGTCTTTTGTCATAATGCTGAGGGTAGCAGTGATTCTGCGAAAAAAAGTGCCCCATGAAAAGTGCCCATAGTGAACCGCCAGGAAGTGTTTTCTGGAAAATCCTCTTGCCCCTTGCCTGCTCTGCTTGAACCTCTTGGGTGTTATGACCCGTATATCAATTTACCAGTTAGTAGTAAGTAATACGCCGGTCAGTTTTGGTCTTTGGTGTTGCTCCTAACTGGCGTTACCGCTGTATTCATAAAGCCTATTCAGTGGCGCACAACGTAGAAAACACAAAACAAAGTTTATGCACGACCTTCCCGAATCCTTGGCTTTGCTTTATTTTTCTTCTTTCAGAGCTATGAATTTACCTTCATTGCCTTCTGCCCAAATGTTCTCTGTTACTTCCATAACCAGATCTAAGAACAAATAAATGCACACGCCTAAAGCAAGCAAATGGCGAGCAAAATTTTCGGTCAGGCATGTAACAAATTTCACGTAGACAGGATGCAAACATTGAACATCCGGTACAAACTTTGGAAAACAGCTTTGTTTTTCCTGTATTGCAGCGTTTAGAGTAAGCGTGTACCGAGCATCTACGCTGTCTGTTTCTGAAGCCCAGAAGCAATAGAGACGTTATATAATCTTTGTCGCTGTTTTAGAGCACCGCAGAATGTTAGCGGCAATACTTCTACATCAAAGCGCAACTTGTATTTTCTCATCCAAAGTAAGACAAATCGGCCCTGCTTTTTCTGAATTTATCTCTCTAATGCATGGTTTTTGACATTTTTCGCAATATAGTCCGATGCAAATAAAGCTAACTGCAGCAGCTTCATGACGCCGTGGCTAATTCGATGAAGGCGTGAACGCCTTTGCATATCCCAAACCCTGCGTTATCACGCTCTCAGGTCCAGGGGTATTAACCCTTTAACTGGCAAGACCAGATAGAGCGATGTTAAAATTTTTCCTTGGTTTGTATTCGTGTTAAGTAGTCTAAATGTACATCCTAAACAATGGGAATGCGTTTGAACAAGGATTTCAAAAAATGCAGAACGTCACCAATTTTGATCTGCCAAGATAGTGAGCACAAAGCTGGCAAACTAATACGCGTCACACCTGTCCTACTTGAGGTGGAAGTGAAGAAAACAGTTGTTGCCGCTTTTCAGGTACAAAAAGACGTCACATTTGGTGCACTTGAAGTCTGACACTTGAAGTCTGACTTGCATAAAACAGCGTTGTTTCCATGGCTGCGAGAAGATAAGTACGTTACCTGTTGGTAAAAGAAAACAAAAATATGAAGTAATAAAAGCTAACGTCTCGCGGTGCTAATTTCACCTTTATATGAACGCTAGTTACTCAGATTCCCGCCATAAACCCTTTTCTACAAAAACAATGTGACTTTGAGCAGCTCACATACAAGCGGCAACGCGGAGCTAGTTCTAAACAAAGTTTTCTGTGTACCTTTACGTGTCCTGTATCACGTTCAAACCAATTGTGGATATAAAAACAAATAGCCCACTGCACATCATTGACGGTAAATGTTTACTTTATTCTGACAGCTCAACAATTTTGTAGACTATATATTTTGTCCTGCACTGCCGCTTCTGTTGCAAAAGAATGTTATACTTTTCTGCAACGGCCACGTTTAGAGACGCCTCTACAAAAAATAAAATTCTCGCCACCCTTACCTTCGAATATTGGCTCCTTCTGAGGCCAGAATTCGGCCAACGTGGCTCTCGCGCGAAGAAGACGACGACTCCACTTTGAGGTTGAACACGATCATTACGGGCCCTCTATTGACGACTCATACAACTTTATTTTAGAGCCTTCTTCATGAAAAGGCTAACTTTAGAGGAACACGTTCTAAATTTTAGGGAGAGGCGTTTTGTGGCTGCCTGTAATAGGGTCAATAATATTGTTGATCTGCAGGTTAAAGGTTAATCTCAAGAATCGTTTGATTCCAGCAGCTGCAGAGAGCTGCTTTGAAAGGCAAAAGTCCGACTTTCCTTGAGCTGTATCCGACCGTAGCAATAGCGCAGGAAATCAGCGAAACGATCGAGGAAGAAGAGGAAACGGTCACTCCAAATAGCTCTTTTCCCCTCTCCCCACTCCGTCTGGAACTCTTCAACAGATTATCGTTATGTTGGGTTTATAACTGAACCGCTCTAACTGTATAGATGCCATCAATACAATAAAGACTGTCAAGCAATGCTGTAATGATGGCTAGTTGGTTTTCCATCATCATGTAGGCGCGCTGAACTTTAACTCGAGACAATTCACCAACACAAAACAAGACTGTATACGTGCGCGAACTTTCAACTGTTTATTACAAGTACTTCTCTCCTTATATACACACATACAAATTGCACTTGATTGCAAATTGCAAATTGATGAATTGCTCTTATAAACTTGTTTCTGACACGTGTTTGTACATGTTTTCTTTGTATATGGTATATAAGGAAAGAAGTGCTTGTAATAAACAGTTGAAAGTTCGCGCACATATCAGTCTTGTCTTGTACGTGTTGGTGATTTGTCTCGAGTTAAAGTTCAGCGTGCCTACATGATGACAGATTGTCAATTGTTATTTCATACTGAGCTTAATTTCAACCTTGCATTTTCATAAGAGGTTTAAAAAAGCGTTTTGGTTGAGGAGATTCTACTAACTGGAAGGGGAGGAGGGCTGGCTTCCACCTAGCACGGCTGGTGCACAGAGAGCCCGACTGCCACGGTTAACGGGTGGCGAAAAGGATATTAAAAAAATCACAGCTTTCCTTTGTAGGAGAGATGAAAAATATGGCTTTAATCGGAGGCTTGGATACAGAGAAAAAGTCGGATATAACAAAAATGTCTCATTTCTCTAGCTTACTGTTGCCAAATTCAAGATTCAGGGCGCACTGGCCAATAATCGCGAATCTTGTCTCGACAGACTCAGACTCGCACCCTCCGCCCGCACCTGTACGTATATACTACTAACCTATGCGTGAAACGTCGCATGATTCGCAATGATGACCTGTAATATTTTAGAAGTCACTGTTTCTACATTTTAACAAACAGTGTTGAGTGACAGAAGTCATTACACGAGTGGGACTGGCCGGATCACATAATGCTCTTAAAGAATGCATATTAATTTCAGATTACATGTATTATAAAACATGATTCATTATGTAATGTGAACATCTTCAAAGGAGGGGGAGGGTAAAGAGCGCGGTATGACACGATACTAGGTAAAATTAAAACCACCTGAAATAGCAAAAATATTAAATGCAAATACAGAAATACCAAGCCATTCAAGTGACAGGACGTGAAGAGAATGCAAGAGAAAAGGTTGCGGCCCTGTGCCAGGTCCTGAAAATGAAGTATGCGGTTTTAACGCTTTGTGATCGGTAATGGCTAGTGAAGAAATACACCCTTGTGCTGAAATGACTAAGGAATAGTTTTAATAATTTTATTTTTTTAGGCTGCGTGCAAATCGAGAATACCTACTGCACATGGTGCACGCTACCGGAAATATGATGTGCCGGCTAGACTTGTGTGGATGGGAACGATTACCAGCACAGTCACACACGTAACCACACGTTCTTTTCAGAAGGGAAGTACTGCTATTTCCCTCATCAGACAAGAGGGAGGGGGTACATGTTAAAAAATCGCACTCACTGGAAAAAGAAAAAGGATATTATGGTGGGCATGTAGAACACATTAAAGAATCCTTCGTTGGCGGAAGGGACGGAATAAATTTTACCCCTCAAAAGTGTCGGGTACCCTACGAAAATTCCACGTATGCTCCAGATATGGAACATATGCTGCCAGATACAAATATATAAGGCAGCAAATAAAACTGTATCTGGGCAAATCAAATCGGAAATCAGGCCAGATAAGGCCTTATATGTGCAAAATGTTGCCCTTATATGGCTCAAGTTTGGCTCTATTATGCAACATATAATCCAGATCTGAACGAGTAACGGGACCTTATATGACCTGATCAGGGGCATATATGGTATCCTCGCGACCTTATGGGGCCTGATAAAGGCATATATGGCGTCGTCATGACCTTATATAGACAGACCACGGCCATATATGCCTGGCGTCAACAGGACTTTATACAGCCTCATTGGGGCCTTAATTATGTAGGCGCCATAGTAACTGTATATTAGCAATATATGGTCTTCGTCTACCTTGTGCAAATATCCAATATTGGCATCATGTGGCCGAGCTTCAATTTTTCTACACTCAGCATGACCTGCATGCTTAGTTTTGACATAATTGTATCCAATTTAAAAAATAGCTACGACTCTTGATATTTCAATTATTCTGTAGACTTCGCTGCACTATAATTATTATACCATGTGTTCCTTAATCCATTAGTGCGCTGGGTGATGGCTACATGCTCCACGTTCCGCCTATTAACTCGAATTTTCATTTAAAATGTGGCGGCAGTCCGGTGCACAGAGCATGGTCGGTTAAGTTGAGAGATTCAAAATATCAAGAAAATGAAGGCAGTTCAGTATACGGCCCGCACTGCGCTGTCTAGACGGTGACTCATCCTCAAACACAGCTGGCGGTCTCTGGCCTCCCTGTCTAGACAGTGACATCCTCTCCGGCATTTCCCTCATCCCTCTCAGACAGTGGCGGTCGCTGCGTCGCGGGCTTGCATTTCATCTCTCCTCGCAGCTGCCACGCTCTACCATTGAAGCCGCGAGCTCTCCGTTTTGTGTGCGTTTGATTCTTTACCCTCCCCTTTCAGCTCCGTGCGCGGCTGCACTTGGTGTCTCGATCGTTCCTTTTCGGTGGCAGACATCGGAGTTCGGTGCAGCTGGCGGGCGTGCTGCATGTTGTGTATCCTGGTGTGTGTGTATGTGCCAGCACCTGTTCGCTATTAGCTGTGTGCATATAACGAAAATGCGACAGTAAACCTACACGAGCTTCAGTCTGACCACCGGCACAGAAGAAATTACCGTGTCCCACTGCGGGTGGAACCATGCCTCCCCAGCCTTGGCAGCGAACCTGATGGACGCTTCAGCTTTTCGGGACTTCTTGCCTGGGCGGCCGCAGCCAAATCTTTACCATTGTGTAGAAACTGCCAGCGGATTGCACCCTCATCGTGTCGCCTCATCTTCACGCCAGATCACCAAAACCGTGAGCATGAGACTTCTTGTCGGGAACTAGCATTCGCCAGCCTCAGGATATTGTTCACTTTATTATTTCGATAGAAAATTATTTTTCTAGTCTGTAAATTGAATGGTAATTGCCAGTGTGTGATATTTTTCCGTACATTTCGTTGCTAATTTGTCTTTCGCTCCAGCAATTTTGACAAATTTCAGTGGGTGGATAGAGTCCTTCGTTGTTTATTATTATTATTATTAATTTCTTACCTAAGTAGCTTCACGCTTAATTTGCTTTAGGGGAAAAGCTGTCGCTGTCATGACAAATTCCATCGGACATGTTTTTTCTTTTGTTTTCTATCTTAATTTCAGAAGAAACCACGACTTAGGTGCGTTCGCTCATTTTGCACTGCAGTCTCTGCTTAAGGTAACACCAGTACGTCCTACAGCCTATATGTACTTCGCTAAGGTGTAGGTATTAGCAGCAGTCCCGGCAGTGTGTGGTTTATCGCCCTACCGTTTAGCAGCACCTTTTCTGGGTATCGACAAACATTTAAATTCGATTTCAATAGGCTGGTTTGATTTCAATAGCCGTTCTCTATTTCTTTTCTTTAGCTTAATTCGCAAGTAAACTAGCTCAAACTAAAAGCATTTACTGGTTAAAGCTCTGTGTGTGAAAGAGTAGAACAAAAATGTAATATTTAATTTAATAGGTTAATGTCTTTTACTTTAGCTTCTCGTGTAGACAGGTAGGTCCATTATTCTGTTCAGATACCTGATTAGTTTGTTATCGTATCGCGCATAAATCAGTAGGATCTCAATATTTACTAACGAATGAGCATATATTTGACCCTCAGTACGAACGTAATTCAGGCCCGTCTTTGAGCGATTCCATAGAGGCAGGGAAAAAAGAAAACCTGTGGTTTCATAGCTGTTTTCCTGTAAGGTTTAAAATGAAAGGGGAAATTCAGGTTTCCCTTGGCAAGCTTGAATGAGTGTGCGGGATGTTTAGTTGAAATACTGAAATTGTCTTGTGTATATTGTAATAAAGTGTTATGTTGACATGCAGATATATAGATCTATAGTTCAAAAGCTACATGCCATGCGGGCTAGATCTTTAAATCAGGAATAGGGTAGATAAGGC
Source organism: Amblyomma maculatum (assembly GCA_023969395.1). Classification (NCBI taxonomy): domain Eukaryota; kingdom Metazoa; phylum Arthropoda; class Arachnida; order Ixodida; family Ixodidae; genus Amblyomma; species Amblyomma maculatum. Next base: position 133,223 of record JAJIZL010024083.1, on the reverse strand, counting down.
ATATCTGACCAGATATACCTTATCTGGTACTCGGAATCAGGAATTCGGCAGATCAGGCATATACAACCAGATATGCCTTATCTGGTACTCCAAATCAGGAATTGGGCTGATATGCCTTATCTGGTCCAGATCTGTCCTAATATACTATATCTGCCCAATCCTGATATACCTGATCTGGATTTTTTATAAGTCCAGATATGGCATTTCCGTAAAGGTATGCACACTTTTCACCTTTAGGGAGATTTAGAGGTCCGACAAGGTCAGTTGTTGGGCGAGTTGGTGACGATGTTTCATATCTACAGCGCGATAAAGGGGATAAGAAAGAAAACATAACGACAAACAGCGCTGTGTTTGTCGTTATATGCTCTCGACCCGTTTATCGCGCTGTAAATATGGGAATTCAGAGCTCAGAGTTTTGTGTTAAGCTAGTGGTCGCCATGTGACTTTGAGGCATAGTCACGTTGGCCGCCAAGCGGTCCGTGACCACTGGCAATGTCGAGGTCATGTGAGGTGCCATCGCGTATGTACGGATTGTAGCTTGAGGGGGATTTAGAGGTCAAACTTCGGTGTTAAGCCTGGTGGTCGCCATGTGATTTTGGAGAATGGTCACGTAGGCCGCCAAGTGGCCCATGACCACTGTCATGGTTAAGATCTCATTACCTGGTGGTTACCATGTGACTGGGGCATAGTCAAGTAAGCCGCTAAGTGGCATGTTACCCCTCTCAAGGTTCAAGGTCACGTCAGGTGGCGTAGGGTACGCACGATTTTCAAATTGAGCAAGATTTAGAGGTCAAACTTCTGTGTTAAGGCATGGTGGCTGCCATGTGACTGGCGCGTAGTCACGTCCCAAGTAGCACGCCGTCAATGAACCGCCATCAGCCCAATATCGGGGGAAACCGACCCCAATATTTGGACCAATAATGGTGTTTCATTGGGGTGCTACCCGTGCTAAGATTTAATCCAATCTAGTAGACTGGCTTTCCAGCAATGGCCACCAATGGCAGACTAGGTTATTTATTGGCATGCAGCCTCACTCAACGGCAACTCACCCCACCGAGATGGCGCAGTGGTAACAGCGCTCGACTACTGTTCCCAAGGACGCGGGATCGAATCCGGGCCATAGCGGCAGCTTTTCGATGGAGGCGAAAAGCAAGGCGGCCATGTGCTGTGCGATGTTAGTGCACGTCAAATAACCCCAGGTGGTCGAAGTTTCTTGAGTCCTCCACTACAGTGTCTCTCATAGTCTGAGTTGTTCTGGGAAGTTAAACCCCACAAACCAACCATCAACAGCTACCCAATATTTCCACCCAAGCATACCCACTGGCTTCTATATAACGCACAACCAGCCACTCTCACTGGCTATCTAATACTTACAACCAAGCTAACTCACTGGCTTTCAATAACTGCTATCAAGCTAGGCTCATTGGCTGCCCAACATCGCCCACCCAAGCTTGTCCACTGGATTTGCATAATTAGCATCCAGGCAATCCCATTATTGTTTAATGCTGTTTTTTTGTGACTACTTTTTTATTTGATGGGTGTTACGACACAGAAGCAACTAAGGCCATCATGCGCCGAACACAGGGTTGTTTGCTTTTGTGCAGGTATTTTACACGCAGCTAATAATATATATACAGCATCCTGAAAGTATACATGCATTCACATAAAAAAGCCAGAATTGTTCGTTTCATGGATATTTATTAGGTGCGCATGTGGTACATAGTAAAAAAAAACTATAAGCTGAATTCTTTCAGACTTTCAGAACTTCACCTCTGGTTAGGGCCATTGAAAAGGTGTCGGCAGATCCCAGGTTGTAGGAAGACGCCGCATTGAAGGCTGCTTCAGGTGTCTGCCAAGCCAGCATCTCTAGCATGCGCCTTTTGCTCTCGGTTATAAGGACAGCAGTTTTCACCAGCTCTTCCCGGTGTATCCTCGAGCAGCTTTCATGTCACCATCTTCCTGTCGTACACACATCTGCAGGTGAAAACAAAAATAGGATACAATACTATGCGGAATTGTTTTTTATTACAGCTTGGGCAATCTTCATGAGCAGTAAGATTGGCCACTGCTACAAAATTAGTTTGTCCAAGTCAGTATGCTGAAATTGGAATTCAAGGAGAATGCATATTTTCTGTTTGACGCAATAGAGTTCTAGCAAAAGCTTTTCTTACTCTTACATAAACAGCAGATAAGCACATTCTGTTAATCTTAAATATCAGATGCCAATGACTGGCAAGATGATTATTTTCTGTTAATACGCCGCACTGTATAAAAATGGATATCTTACCGCTCGTCCAGCACAGCCTTGCAGGCAGCATCAACCGAAGCAGCCCAAGAGGAAATTGGCACGCAAAGGTCCGTCCTAGTAATCCCGAGCCTTTCCTCCTGCAGGGAAGTGTAGCAACATGGAAGGCAAGTAAAGCAATAAAGGCTCCTAAGAACCTACTTTTTTACGAACATATATCTTAAAATAAAGGGTCAGTGGTACTCACACTGAGCTGCAGACTTTTCCGCGAGACGGGACGAGGCATGTCGTGGTTCTACAGTTTATTTTCCGAATGCGAGAGGAGCTGCAGCAGACAACCCGCGAGGCGCACACCTGTGCTGCTAGAGAGGAGGGAAGAGCGAAGACAGAGATAGAGAGCGCGCCGGCGCCAGTCGTGCTGGTGCGGCAACGCTGTCCGCATGGTTTCATATGACACCACGAGTTGGAATTCCGCCGGGGTTCAATGCACGCTGCTGAGGCCTAGGACCGAACAATGCGTAAGCTGCCCTGGCGAAGGCTGGCACCGCTGCGTCACAAATAGCCGCCTGTCTAACTCTGCTAGAAAGAACGTACCGTCTTTGCCAAAAGTAACCAAGCTGCCCATTTTGCTCCTTAGTCCTTCAGTTAAGCGTTTTAAAGGATGTGCCAAATTATTGTTTACCTGTACGGAAAAAACGCCTATCACTCTTATCCCTAAAGACCATTTTTTGCCTTTTGAGATAGATCAAGGCCTTCAAACACGGTTGAAAAGAAAACAAAGCAGAAAGGGTATCTTTGGCTGCTAAACTGTTACTAAGCTGTTAGAGCGAACGAACGTATTTCTAGATTTAAATAATCCTCGGTCTGGTTGCAATGTGTTTTGATAATATTCCTAAAACCATGGAGAATCTTCCCAGAATACTGCAAAGGAACAAGCATTTAAACGCGTGATCTTAAACCGACATTACAAAAATATTTTAGGCAGGTAATGAGAGTTAAACACACTTGTACAGCTACTTGTACACAAGAGCTCTGTATAAGATAATCAAAGATATCAAAGGAAGCTTCTGTGCTAAGCTGGGCGTGATAAAGGACAAACGATGCAGGGGCCTAGCTGAAGCCTCAGAGATAAAGAAGAGGTGGCAGGAATACACGGAAGAACTGTACAAGAAGGACCCGGATGTGCAAACCCAACATAAGACGGTTGTGATTACTGATCTCGAGCCGGGCATCCTGAACAGTGAAGTTGAATGGGCCTTAGCCAGCCTTGCTAAGAACAAAGCCAGCAGAATTAATGGCATTCCAGCTAAGTTGCTTCAAAACCTCAACCATGATGCTGTTAACGTTCTGTATACATTATGTCAGAAAATTTGGACCACCCTGCAGTGGCCACAGGATTGGAGGAGGTCAGATTACATCCCCATTCCAAAGAAAAGCAGTGCCAAAGATTGTTCCAACTACCGCACGATCGCACTTATTTCGCATGCTAGCAAGGTGATGTTGAAAATCCTCCAAGGTGGGCTGCAGCAGTATGTGGATTGGGAGCTTCCGGACGTGCAATCTGGGTTTGGCAAGGGCAGAGGAACTAGAGACCAGATTGCCAACCTTCGCTGGTACATGGAAAAAGCAAGAGAGTTCCAGAAACCCATCTACTTTTGCTTTATTGATTATGCGAAAGCGTTTGACTGCGTAAATCACAGCAGATTGTGGCAAGCTCTCCAAGAGAAGGGAGTTCCAATTCACCTCACCTGTCTCCTCAGTTCAGAAGAGCGTGTTGTCGGGCTAGTTGGCTCTGCATGGTATATAAGAGAAATGCGCAATAACTTAGACAGGACTGTTGTATGTGTTTCTTCCTGTGTCCTGTCTAAGTTATTGCGCATTTCTCTTATATACTATGTCTCCTCAGTAACCTGTATGAAGAGCAAGAGGCCACAGTCAGAACTGAGAATGGTCTTACTGATTGGTTTCCGATTGAGACAGGAGTGAGACAAGGCTGCGTACTGTCGCCCTGCCTATTTAACCTATATGCTGAGCGCATCATGAGGAAGGCCGATCTGGATGAGTCTTCAGCTGGATTGAAGATTGCTGGGAAACGTATCAAGAACCTTAGATATGCGGATGATCCCCCTTTAATGGCAGAAAGTGAAGTGGAACTCAAGAGGCTTCTGATGCGCGTACAAGAAGAGAGTGAGAAGTTTGGGCTTAAACTGAACATTAAAAAGACAAAGATCTTGGCGTCTTGCCCCATTAAGTTGTGGGGCATTAAGGGACAAAAAGTGGTAGCTGTGACAGATTTTCTCTTCTTGGGCTCCAAGATTACCCCGAAGGAGACTGCAGCCATGAAATTAGGAGACGCCTGCTTCTGGAAAAGAGAGCCTTAGCTAGCCTTGACCGCCTAGTAAAGAGCAGATACATTACACTGCCAACCAAGATCCGTATAACTCGTGCTATGGTATTTCCAGTTGTGATGTATGGATTCGAGTGTTGGACTGTGAAGAAGGCTGACCACCGAAGAATTGACGCGTTTGAATTGTGGTGCTGGCGGAGACTCTTGAGAGTTCCTTGGACGGCCAGAAGATCAAATAAGTCGATATTGTCGACCATAAACCTTGACTGCTCATTGGAGGGTCAAATTCTAAAGTTAAAGCTCAGCTACTTTGGTCATCTGATGAGAAGAGAGGAGTCGCTGGAGAAAGGTTTGATGTTGGGAAAGGTTGAGGGTCGCCGGAGAAGGGGTAGGCAGCAAACGCGATGGTTAGATGGCATCCTCGAGGCACTGCAGATGAAGTTATGTGATGTTAGGAAGATAGTGAGAGACCGGAAAGCGTGGCGTGACATGGTTCATAGGGTCACAAAGAGTCGGACATGACTGCACGACTGAACTGAACAAGTTTTGGACAAAACTAATCTCCTTAAAGAGCAGCATGAGCAGGCAACAATAATTTTTGTGACAAATGTTTCGGTGATGAGTACGCATTCATGTTTTTTGTTTCTGTAAAACAAAAAAATTCATTGACACTTATTTCCAGTCTCCAATTATGGGGATTCTATGCTTCGAGCTTCTTCAATATTTTCTCTTTTAAGTCTTTACCAGGAAATTTTAAGTGCGAACTAGTTAACAGCTGCCACAGCAAGTACCCAACTTGTAGTAAAAAGTTGGCAGCGTGCAATGCTATTCAATTTATACACACTTCATTCCAGAACATCTGAGAAAGCTAAATTTTTTCTCTGCCAGGCGAAGGTAGAAAACGTATAGAAAACAATGCTTTTATTTTTTTTATGTGGGGAGAATCTTCCTTTTGAATATCAGCTATGCTGCATCAGCAGCCTAAGGGCTTTGTTCATCATTCGTCTCTTGCTGAAGCACTCAAAGCAGAGCACGCCGGCATATAGGAATGAAGTGCAAGTTTATGGCTGATGTAAATTACAACACAAAATATGCTGCAGCTAGCCCCTCTTCTGTGCTTACAAGACCACCTACGGCAGAATACAGTCGGTGCTGGCGCCTCGTTTAAGAGTCAGCTAGCGTACATGACAAAACGGTGAAGCATTTTCCTTCAATCACTTCGACCTGTGTTTTCCAGCATTTGATCTTTTCTTTCACCAAGAAAATGAAATAGCGCATAAATAAAACATTTATGCGTCTATTTCCAGTCATGAACAAAACGTTTCAGGATGTGGATGTAAAACCTCATCGCTACTAATTAAGCTAGCTTGGCAGCCTATAGTACATATGGTTTTGAAGATGCTATGTCTTACTGGCCTACTGCAGATTGCAGAAGTGTATAGCCTTGTATACTGCGCCGTATTGTGTTTCTATACATAAACAGCGACCGTTGTCAGCTTAAAAAAAATATGCGTCTGTTTTGTTGTGATTTTATCGAGGAGGGCGAGGAAGTATTCTTAAATTTTTGACGTATGAGTGGCCTCACGCATCACGCTGAAGACGTATAGAATGAATGGTAGGGCCTGTAACTGCTGCGCGTTCCACCTATGTACTAAACTTCTTCACAGTTCAGACCAGCGCAACAGTCGGGCATTTCTAAGAAGCCACGCGTCCGACTCGACAGCAACATTGCACGAAGCATGCCCTGCTTGCATGCGTAGTGCCACCCAATCATTCATTGCGGGGCTTTCTAAACGTTTTGGCTAAAGAATCTCTGCCTATATCCCATGGCATGGGTTTGTCACGAAAATGAAGCCCTACGCCGGCATGGGTTAAGCCACTGCAGCAATGGGGGAGGACCCTATACCAACTGTGCCCTTACCGCGTAAGCCATTTTTCTTGAATAAATGTTCTCTACTTCTGTTACTATATCGCTGACGATGTATAAAACATACTTGAAAGCCATCGCGAAGGACACGACAGTATTGTTCGGGACGTTAAAAATATACCAGGGCAGGTTGAGAATTTATCTTTAATATCTGCAAGCCAATTCCGGCCAACACATGTCATGTTATGTACAATGTCTTTCCAGCCGTCAAAACTCAGTGGACAATATCGCCAACTATAACCCAGTCACATTCATTGTTGTTAAGTCCCCAAAACTGGCGGGGCCACATCGACCACTGTATGCCAAAATGTATTCAATGTAGATAGGCCACCTATACTAACAGGATCATGTCAAGCAATGCATACAATGATGCGTGCAATGTTGGCGAGCCATCGCAGCTGCCCATAAAATATCCACCACTATACCCCATGATGGATACAATATTGGGATACCATCCCAACTAGTAGTAAGATATTGACCATCGTATGGCAATAAATATTTTGAGTTGACAGGCCTTAAATGATGGCAAGAGAATAATGATTAACCTATGTAAACATGTATTGTATTTTGGCAAGCCATTACACTTCGTCAGGCAACATCGACCACTGCAATTGCAGATATACAATGCTTGGAAGAAAATACGACTGGCAGAAGGATATTGACCAATGTATGAAAAGATACATTTGATGCTGAAAGGCAATCAATACTAGCATTGCAATATTCACCAATGTATGCGATGATAGGTGCAATGCTGGCCTGTCGCCACAGTTCGTTGGGCAATATTGCCGACTAGAACCAACAACTATACATTGTTGGGAAGCCACTAAGACCAGTTGGATAATATTAACCAATTTAAGCCAAGATAAATTAAATGTCAACAAGCCAGCTATACTGGAAGGACAATATTTACCATTGCATGCCACCGTAGACCATTTTATCTGCAGATATACACAATGTTGGGAAGCTGTCACGATAGGCAGGGAGGTATTGACCAATGTATGCAAATATATATTCGATGCTAACAAGCCGCTAATAATGGCTGGACAATATTTACCAATGCATGCCATGATATGTTCAATGTAGGCCAGTGGCCACCACTCATTGGGCAATATCGGCCACTGGAACTGCATATGCATACAATGCTAGCAAGCCACTAGAACTGACCGGAGGATATTGACCAATGAATGCCAAGTTATATTCAATGTCGACAAGACATATATACTGACAGGAAAATATTTACCAATGTATGCCATGAATTGCGAATTATGGGCACGATATTGCCGATGGCTGAGTAATATTGGCCATCATATATCATTGTGTATACAATGTTGGCAAGCAATTCTATATGCAAGGTCATAATTGCCCGTTGATAGCCCATGAATGTCAGTCATGGGGAGAACATGTAAATCACTAGTTCAAGAGTGGCCGATGTTATTGCATGGCTGTACCATTACTGGTAGCGCCGGGCCACTGGTGGACCACTCAATTTCCAATATCGGGCCGGTCGCATGTGCTACCTGAGGTAGGACACCAAGTGGCCCGTGACCATTTCCAAGGTCAAAGTCCCAAGGGTAACCACAATGTGAGAGAATTACAGGGGCGATACGTGTGTAAATAGCAGCCCCCGGTCTCCTGCCTAGATTACAACACGGCATGAGATGTAGGAGGACGAACATGCTGCTAAAGTAGCACGTCGGAACCCGAAGGCACATCGGAATGATGTCCTGAAAGAGCGGCATGTCCAAAAGGCCAATGAAGAATGGGCTTTACGTTTGGAGAAACGCACAATGCGTTTAATACAAGCTTAGCCATCAGCGTAGCCATGTACGGTACATCAAGCTTTCGCTTCCCTAGGCGTAATCAAAGTTAAATAAAAATACTAGTGAACACAAAGTGCGTGTCAAGTGTAATATATCTCATATATTTCAGCAGTCCCTTTCATCAGGCATGGTTCCGCAAGATTGGAAGGTAGGCATGGTCATTCCAGTCCCCAAAAAAGGCCCTTCACTGTCATCCAGTAACTATCGCCCTATATCTGTTACTTGCGTTCGCTCTAAATTAATGGAACATATAATCCAATCGCATGTTGTAAACTTTCTAATCTCTTGTAAGTTTTTTCATCCCAACCAACATGGGTTTCGCAAAGGTCGCTCGTGTGAGACACAGTTAGCATTATTCGTCAATGACCTTAGTTGTAGCTTAGATAATAACGCCTAAAAAGCTTTCGACAAAGTTCCCAACAAACGCTTATTTTTAAAACTTTCATCCCTTAATCTCCATCCGCACTTCTATGACTGGATTTGTGACTTTGTAACTAATTGACAGCAATTTGTGTACGCTAATACCGCTTCTTTCAGGTCTCCCGTGCTCTCAGTTGTGCCTCAGGGCACAGTCCTCGGTCCACTACTCTTCTTAATATACATTAATGAGCCCCCCCCCCCCCCACATCAGAACAAATATTTCATCTACGATTCGCTTATTCGCGTACAATTGTGTTATCTATCGCCCTAATAACAATACCAACGTTATATGTGCCCTCCAAACTGACCTTTCACGAATTTAATCTTGGTGCAAAACGTGGCTAATGTCAATTAATGTTAGTAAAACTTCGTTCTTTCCATCGACGACACTCATACATAACGCCTGACTATGTACTCTGCGGCTCTGTTCTTTCTTCCACATCAGCATGTAAGTACTTAGGTGTTCACATATCTTAGGATCTGTCTTAGTCCGCCCATATTACAAAAATTGCTAACGACGCTAATCGTGTCCTGTCTTACTTACGACGTACTTTACCATTAGCTCCTTCTTCAGTAAAGTCTCTGGCCTACGTAACACTAGTTCGTCCAAAGCTTGAGTATGCATGCGCAGTATGGGACCCTCATATTTCTTATTTGACTAAAACCCTCCAATCTGTCCAAAATCGCGCAGTTAGATTCATCTTTTCCGATTACTCTTATCGTTCCAGTGTGACTACCATGAAATCTGAATCCAACCTGCCTAACCTCGAGACACGACGCAAAATCAACAGACTTAGTCTCTTTCACAATTTCTATCACTTGTCACTTGCTGATCTAGAACCAGCTCATCGCACCTCCGTTCGAACGAGTCACGCAAAAGCCGTTTATCCGCCTCGCGCACGTACCTCTGCTCATCCGCATTCCTTCTGTGTCCAGACTGCAGTCGACTGGAATGGCCTGCCTGCCGATGCCGCACTCCACACCAGCACCGCGAATTTTAAAAAAGCTGTCGAAGATGTTTTTATTTAATCTTTGAATTTAATAATTAATTTTCTGTGTTGCCGTGTATTCCCCTCATGTAACACCCCGTACTGGGGCATTTGAGGTGTACAGTAACTAAATAAAAAATAAAATATTCGCCTACCGCTTCCAACTCCTCGCTGCCTATCTTAAACTGCTGTTAATTTCCCAGGCTCTTCAGTATTACCCTAGTCTTCTCTATATTAATCTTTAGGCCTATCTGTCTGCTTCTCCTGCCTAGATTATTTATAATTAGTTCCAGCTGCTCTTCTGAAGTACCTAACAAGGTAATGTCTTCAGCGAATCAAAGATTACTGAAATATTCTCCGTCCACCGTTTTGCCCAACTTCTCCGATTTCATGCCTTTGAATGCACTCGCTAAGCAAGCTGTAAATACCACTGTGGAGAACTTGTCTCCTTGCTAAATACCTTTCTCAATTACAATTTTATCACTTTAATTATGCGCAGCTGTGGTTGCTGTACAGCCACTCAATATATCTTCCAGTATTTTCACATGTGGGTCACCTGCACCCTGATCTCGCAATGCCTGCATGTCCGCTGAGTTTTTTGATTTCTATTAGTCAATAAATGCTATGTATAGGGGCTCGTTATATTTCGAGAACTTTTCTGTCACATGGTTTACAGTGCTAATATGGTCGATATTACAGTACCCTTTCATAAATCCTGCTTGATCCTTTGGTTTATGAGGCCCAGCCTGAGTGGCGCAGTGGTTACAGCGCTCGATCACTGTTCCCAAGGACGTGGGATCGAATCCCGGCCTCGGCGGCCGCTTTCCGATGGAGGCGAAAAGCAAGGCGCCCGTTTACTGTGCGATGTCAGTCCACGTTAAAGAAACCGAGGTGGTTGAAATTTTCGGAGCCCTCCTCTACAGCGTCTCTCATAGCATGCGTCTCTTTGGGACGTTAAACACACACACGCACACACACACACACACACAC
>JAJIZL010024083.1:95265-117485 GCA_023969395.1 Amblyomma maculatum | reverse complement strand
GAAGTATTTAAGTGCGGGTCCTGGGGTGTGGGCTTTTCTTTTGATGCCAGGTATAGTTGTCGAAATTTGCCATGAAGCAAACCTCCATGGTGGGAAAGATGGCAGTACTGCACGTTGATACTGCGCAGGCAGTAGATTGGAGAGTGATGTCATGCTTTGCTCTGAAAACGGGTGGGTAGGTTCACGTGCAAAGCGCAGCTGGGCGCGAAGCAGCTCCTGCGGTATCAGCACGGTTACAGATAGACGTCTGCTCTCCGCCAGAGTGCCAGAGTGGTATAGAGGGTAGTTTCAATACGGCAATTGCAATGCTTGCCACGCTGTTGGAGCTCATGACTTGGCCTGTTACGAGCTTGTAGTACACGGCACAGAGGACGAACCAGCAAGCGAAGAAGACCAAGGACTGCTTGCGCAGAGTCTGGTTCCGCAGCAGTATGGTCACGTACATCCCTGCGAAGTGCGAAAGCGTCAGAGAGACGTTAGAGAAGTTTAGAGGGAGCATGGTCTCTTGATACGCGAATGATAACGGTTGTGGCGATGATTCTGCTTCTGCCGCCAACGTCAAGCATTTTTGTCAACGCTTTGCCTGAAGATAACCTCAAGAGAACGCTGTGTTTAACATACATATATACTGTAGTGAGGCAGACCAAAAGTAAAGAAAAAAATAAAGTGCATCTCCCCGTGCCACTATGTGAACATTTGAAAGAACATGACGGGATTTTAGAACCGGAGGTTTTGGGATATATGTTTAAAAGTGAGATCAGAAGAGCTATAACCGCCCTCTAAGTGACTGGAATGTCCTATAGTGTGAATTGATTGACATCTCACTCTTGTAGGAGAAAGTGATGTGCATAGATGGAGCTCAAAATGCTTTTCTGCGCCTAAAAACCGGTGCCGTTAGCCCCTTAGGTTGTACAAAATACGAATATTTATTCAGAAAAATAGATGAGTGTGAATGGTTGATAATATTCCTTGCCTACACTTTATCGTACAAGTGGATTTCACCACTCTGTGCCTTATGTGCTGATCCAAGACGATCGGAATGGTGCTCTGCGTACATATATTCCACCGTGGCCGTCAACCCACGACTGGCAGTCCCATACCTTGGATGGGAAAGGTATTAGTATACAGCTGCTGCACGTGGGAAACGTCAGCCGGCTACAGGCGGCCACTTGTGCTTTACAGATGGCGGCGTACCGCTCCGAGGCAAGCTCGATCATTGTACTGTGTTCGCGGGGCAATTCCCTGATAATTCAAAAAGTCAATTATTGAAACACACGTTTAACACTCAGAGGATAAAGGATCAAGTATGTTACCAGTTTCTGATATAATTGTTTAATGAAGGTTGTTCAACACTGCGAAATTACTGCAGAAATCATTTTTTATGGTTCTGCAGCCCTGAGTGGATAAGAGTGCATTAGGTACCTCAGTGCTGCAGTAAACAAGTAGGAGGGATTATAGCTTTTACCACGTGCTCTTATTTCTTCACACACGACTCACGTGGTTTAAAGAGCTCATATACCCATGTCCACAAATGCAGGCAGGCGGCGTGAAAAACGCGCTCAGGCGGCCATTAATCGGTCTGTCCAACCACTAGGCTGAGCGAGAGGGTAAAGCGATTGGCAGAGCGAAATCTGTATATTGCATATTCCCTATACTTGGATCCAAAAATATATTTGAATTAGAACTTTGGAGAAGGGCCCTTTTACCGCAACAACAATATATTTCTAGTTGTAGCCGCAAGAACAGTCCCTGCGTTTTTACATAGACGACATGCATGGCTTAAATGGCAAGCGCCGCTATGGCGTTGGCTTTTCTATGAGTGGGAGAGGTAACAATCAGGCCTTCAAGAATTCTGCTCATAGGCCTTGCCTACGGCTAGGTTAAAGAGAGGAACTGCAGCTCTGTCGCAGCTGAAAACCTGCGCATAATAAATAATCGTCCTTTATAACTATTTCTATGACAGATGATAGTTGAACGGTACAATATTTTAACACTTTTCATGAATTCATATGCTTGGCGGCCAACAAGAAATTTAAATCATTACTACGCAAATATTTATGTCGTATGTTTGCTGCGATTTGACATTTTGCCGAATGTTTGATTGGAATTCAGCAGCAATCCTGCGTACGCTGTTTACAACGCGATGCAGGTGCATTCGCTATGTTTTGTCTGCGTAAAAGTTAGTCAGCTATTAGAATTTCAACACAATACTAGTATTGACATAATAAATCAGCCAACGTGGGAAGGCTGGGAGGCGGCCCTGTCCAGCTCGGACCTCGAGGAACGACTAGTCCTCGTCGAAAGAGCACGGGCAGCGGCTTTTACCAACGCTGCCCTGGACTAGGGACCCGACCAGCCTTCCCTTAATCTAATCCAATGTCAATAAATGTATTCATCATCATCATCATCACATTTTCTCTACAGGCGTTAAGTTGTTATAAATGTCCCCTGTAAAGAAGCCGGGATCTCTACAGCTGGCAATCGAGTTTAAATTCCTGTGCTTTTCTTTGAAGCGTCTAGTTGCAAAATAAACTTTATTTTAAAAACTAAAAACCTAATGATGTAACTTCTCCGGCATAATTGTAGTTGATTAGTAAGGGCGCGTGACAACTGAGGCGAAGGACGTGAGGTAGATCCTATACACAGCGCCCGCATTTCGATGGAGGCGCAATGCAAGGCGTTGGTGTTGTGTATAATCTCAGAAGACCGCAATGAATTACAGATTGAAAAAGTGCACAGCCCTCAGCTGAATCACTTAAAGGATGTTGAGCTCCCACTAACCTATATACGTAAATCTAGAATTTTTGGTATTTGGCTCCCTAGTTTTTCTTCCTTGGGTTTTTGTTACTGGTGCGAAATATGTGAAAATAATATGTCCGCTGTAAGGGACTACCGCGTTTACAAGTAAAAAGGAGCACCTTGAGACTGCGAAGCGATGTCAGAGCTGTAAGTTTCCTGTTGATGCCGTCTCTGTTCAATAATGAGCTCAGACAGACGCTGTTTAAAGGTGTCCGCGTCGGCGCTGTTGACGCGCGCTGCCCACGTCAGCACTTTCTCAGCCCGCTTCAGGTCCCCGATGCCAAGGAGCCAGCACGGCGACTCTTCCATCAAGTACACGGCAAGAATCAGCGTGCAGGTTGGCACCATATATGTGATCTGGACGACCTTCCAGTCGAACACCAGCCTGTAAATTAGCGTGCTGTACAGATGTGCCGTGAGGCTGCCCACGGATTCGGCGAGGCTGCAGAACAGGGCTCGATGCTTCGTATCAGTCACTTCGGACAGCACCACGACAGAAGAGACGAGGACACTGACTGCCCCGGCAGACAGGAAGGCGCGAAGAACGGCGAAGGTGAGCACGGTTCTGGCGAAGACCAGGGATATTCCCGCAAATGCTATCCAGAAAAGCCCAAGGCACAGCACGGGGCGCCTTCCAATCTTGTCAGCCGCGATTCCTGCCAAGGGAGCAGTAACCACTCCTCCGAACATGTAAGCAGCTATTAATGCAGCCAACATCCATCGTCGTCCGCACACTAGGATCCATTCCTTGACGATCGAGTTGATTTGGCTGCCAGAAGCGGAATCGACCCCAAAGTTCCAACCTGCGTCGCAGGCAATAGTACTGCGGTTTTCAAAGCTGTGGCCTCGTTCGGGAGGAACTGACAGCTCGTATCGAAAGCACTGGCTGGGCGTTATGCCATCGGCGTCGAGCGGCAAGCTGGTATTCATCCACACCACTGCGGGTAGGTGGGCGTATTCTGCTGGGGCCTTGCACCAGTGGTCGACGGGGTGTGCCAGGGTATTGATCGGCGCTGCGTGCAGGATGGTTGTGAAGAAGGCCAGTGTGGTGCAGAGAAGAACGAGCCTCTGGAACCAGCCATGGCCGAAAATGAGGATATGGTCCAGTGGCGAAGACAGCACGACTGAGGCGGGTGCTGTAACGGGAGGGGAAGATTTGGTCCCTCCCTCTTGCGGAGCCCCAGGAGAGAGCACGGTCGAGATGGTTACTGTGACCGGGGCGGAAACCACAGTGCTGACCTGGCGTGGGATTTCGGGGGACAGCTCAGTCACGACGGTTGCTGTAACTGGAGCAGAAGACTTGGCATCGGCCTCCTGCGGTGCTTCGGTGGAAGGAACGGCCAAGCTTACTCCTACGACAGGGGCGGAGGACATGGTAGTGGTCTCCCGAGGAGCTTCGAAGCAAGGCACTGCGGTCCGCTGTTGGGAAGGTTGACGGCTGGAGCGCTGACTTTTCTTTGTCTTGCGAGATCCTCTCACGCCGGAGTCCATGTCAAGCTGGAATGGGGGCTATCGATCAACTTGCCGTCTTGATCGGTGACTGGCAGCAGTACGTATTTATGGCGGAGCCTTTTTTGTGGACAGTCTTCTTCTTCTACTTCTGCCTTGATATAGGCACGTACCCACGAAGGGGGATTGGCCAGGGTTCAGTGTGGACTGCCAAATTTCCTACACAAACTGAACTAGTGCATTAAAGTAATTGCCAACTAAACAAAAACATTCGCTTGTGTGCGTGTGCACTTTTCTTTTCCTGCAAGGTGTATGGACACTCAATAAAAACAATCATTTGCTTGCGGACAACTATAATGTTAAATGCCACATATTACAGGGTTAGGGATATTGATAATACAAACTTCTGAAAAGAGCAACAGCCGTCATTTATGTCTTGAAGTTCGATATATTTCCAAAAAAGGAGTATATGCCCCTCATAAACGATACAGGAGTGCTTCAGTTCTCGAGTGCAACTGGAAAGTTTTTGAGGTAATATGTTACTAAGAAACTTTGCGGATTTTAATAATAAAATTTTGATTTTATTATTTAAGCAGTGAATATTTAAACTGGTAGTACATCTAAAATGTAAATATTTCAGATAAATTTTGAGGACACGAGAAGAGCGGTTTTGACATAAATTATGCTCTATGGGCTTGTTCTATATTTATTTGGGACATATATTTAGATTAGAAGGGTAATCAAGCTCCAATAATTGTTTTTGCTTTGCGATGAATGTTTTGCGGGATCAGCATTGTGTCTACTCGAAAAAAAAAATTGCAACCTGGAGTGTATGTTCTCCCAAAAAATAAAACGTATGCCAGTATAGAAAACATCATTATGCCATTTTATAACCATTGGGCACACATCCAAAAACATTTCAGAGTAACTGAACATCTATATTTACGCCGTATACTATGAAAATCCTACGCTTACAAACATTGCAAAATATATTATATTGCAATTTTTTGAGCAAAATATTTAGGACTTACTACATGAGATAAAATTTATTTACCTTTATGTGGGCACTGCACTCAGACGGTATTATGACTGGGCTTCTAACCGCGGTTACCGCTGCTCCGCCAGCGGTCGACGACTGGAGCCGAGTGTGGGCTGACAAGCGCCTGATGCCCTTTGCAAGCACAGAGGCTGCGCCGCAGGGCTTTGGTGCACTGAGAAGAAACCTCAGTGCCGCGCACGTCTGGGCATGCTTCGTTGTTTTATTTAACGTTGCTCAGGGCCGCCTCTAAGAAGGAGAAACTGTAAGCTGATTCAATTCGGTACCAACCTCGTGAAGTTACTCTTTGTCCCGCTCAATATCCAAAGATTTCTCGGTGCTTTTAAAGCTATTGTGTCGCATGTTAGCGAGCATCATATAGTTTAAAATAAGAATAAATTTGATATTTTACGCAACGGTCTCAAAAGAGTCCGAGGGGAGTTTTTGCGTTTTTTTCCAGCACGCTGAAATTCGCAAGCGTGAAAAGGATTATACGCATCTAATTTGCAGACAATATTTAATTTCTCAGGTATCGCATAATTTCGCATTAAAGCACTGAATTTTTAGTAAACATTTTAGAATGTGCTTTTATGTGCTATCGTGAGCTAAGTTGAAGAGCCCCTCCCCGCTCGATGTTTTGAGCCATTTGACTCAAAACGCCTGACTTCGCTGCACGGCACGGTGCAGACTTTGAGGGGAGGTGTTCTACCATTGTCCACTTTCCATCGTCGAAGTGCTCTTGGTAAAGACTCGAATATGATGAAATACCTCTCTGAAAATATCATATTGAGGAAGCGTAAAAGACACTGGAAGACCACCAATATATGCCGCTTGATCTGCAGTGAAGCTGAGTAAAGCCCCAATAGAAGATAGAGAGTAGCCGTTGACATTTCCGGAGCTTATTGTGCTCGAGCCGTGACCAATTGGTTAGGACGCCTGTCTCGGCTGCGGGAGGTGTTTGGGTCAAAACCGCTGCCGGACACCCACCGGGCAAAAATGTCTATAAGCATCCCCTGACCCGGTACCGGCTCTCTTCAGGGCTGTGCACTCAGGTGAAGATACGCAAAATATTCTTCTCCCTTTCGAGCCAAAGTGCAGTTTCGAACGAAATTCAGAGCCTGAAAATGTTACTGCTTCTCACATCCCCTCTAAGTACACACAGCTACATTCTCGCACCCGAATTCTGCCAGCAAATGTGCACAGATAGCTCTGAGGACCATCAGTATTTTCAAATCACGTGCGCAGGCTGCCAGACAACGTTACAAGTGGAGGCTTCGTCAATCGAGAAATTTTTACTAGAAGCAAAAGAGCTTCAGGGGATGACGTGGCGTTATTTCGCGGCATAACGAAAAAGCATACTTAGCTATAATTATCCCAAAACGCATCGAGTTCACATGCGCTGAAATGCTGTTTATACAGGTAACGAGCGAATGTGATGTATTCGGGAGTGGGACAAACAAACGAAATAATGAACCATACCTCAGGTCGCGTGAGTTGTAATCTGTCGAATGCACATGAAACCCATGAAATGACGCTCAGAAAGTGATAATCCAAGTGGGACTCTCAATAAAGGAAAAGTCGAAGGCATGCAGAGTGTGCGATTTCATCTGTTGATACCACTCCATCGTTAACCTCAACGTGCCTCTTGAGTGTGGGGGAGATCCTAAGTTTCGCCACAAATCGAAGCATCGCGCACATAGCGCATAGACTCTTACAGGTAGTATTTCGCAGGCAGTTACAACCATGAGTTCCTTAATATACTAATGTTTTCTCCGATTCATGGTATATGGCAGATGGTAAAAAACCCGCATCCGACGAGTTCGCAAGCGTTTTGCCGGTCTTTAGCCTAAGGCATGCAGGAGTTAGTAGGCAGCTCTTGAGGCTAAGATAGTCTTAGTAAGAACACGTAATGGCAGCGGGTTTCAAATCAAGGGCGGCGCAAACAGACCGGCTTTGCTTGTCATGATTTTAGTGAACTGCCATCCTTGTGCTTTAGATCCAGAACAAAAATCTATCTTATTATTGCGAAAGCAATACTACTTTTACTTTTCAGCCGTTCGCGTAGTGAGGCAGTAGCTACTATTGACTTTTAGCGTGACCTTTGGCGCGCCGCCAAGCACAGCTGCGCAAAAACAGGGGCCCCAACTTGCGCCGTCAACTCGAGAGGCGGTAGCTACCAAACGCGGCCTAACTCCCGCTCCCTCCGTAAATGAGCGCTACAGCCGGAGTGACGTCATGCCATCTGCCGCAAAACCAGGGGCCCCAACTCGTGCCGTCAACTTGCGAGGCGGTAGCTACCATCCGCGGCCTAACTCCCGCTCCCTCCGTGAGGCAGCGCTACAGCCGGAGTGACGTCATCCCATCTGCCGCAAAAACAGGGCCCCCAACTTGCGCCGTCAACTCGCGAGGCGGTAGCTACCAACCGCGGCCTAACTCCTGCTCCTACCGCAGCTACCACCGTGGGTGCAACGTTGGATACTATAGGAGGTGGCCTAGCGGCAGTTGGAACCAACGCAGTCTCCAGGGATGCTTTCATTTCTGCTGCCGTAAAGAATGCCGTTGCAGCCGGTGCATGAGCAGCAGTTGTAAATTCTGCCTTAACCTCACTCACAACCAAGCGTATCTTTGCAGCCACGGCACTCTTTGCCTCGCTACTAGTTATACATAGAATAACCAGGTAGCACCCCGCAATAAACAATAGTTGAAGCATATGCCGTGGCCAGAGTGAATCACTGCATGACCATAAGCATAACTAAAAGCACCACAACCAGCTACACCACCAGCTGAACCTGGGCGTAGCCATAGCTATTGCTTTCGTAATTACCAGGCTTAACCAAGCTAAGCGACTGCCAATTTTTTTTTATATTTTCCTTACGAAAACAGTTTGTACAGTTGGACCTGTTTGTTTATACCTACAATTGTGATATCTTTTTCTGCCCGCGATACAGCAGTGGTGCGGGAGGAGTCTGACTGTAGACTCCAAACAACATTCTGTTGTTTAAAGTTAACCCGGGATACATCAGTCGTGAGATCAAAATTCTCTCCTGCACCTCATCGTATCATCTGCCCTTTACTATTAAGTTTTCATTGTCTTGTGCGTGGCCAATTTTTTCTTGTGGGTGTGTCTGCGCAAAACCAAAGACAAAAACCTTGATAATATGGTAGCGCCTGACCGCTGCTGATATGCAGAGAGCCGAATAATGTGCCCTCTACAAATGCGTGAAGCAGCCCGACGATGGCGGGCCCGCGAACCGCCAAGCAACACAAGCTGTATCGACATATTGAGCGCGATCCGACCACGAGGATATAAGGACCCCAGTTCGGCACTGCCGTGCGGCTTAGGCATTGCAGGAGTAGCGTGAAAATCTTTAGAAACTGATCATCTGATTAAATGTAGTTACACTGAAATCGAAAACTTTGTACTGAGCCCAATGTAATGCACCTGGAAAGATATCTTTGAAGAAATAAAAAGAAAATGAAAACTGAGTTCACAATCCATGCTCCATTCCATGTTGTCGACTATGGTTCGCAGGGAACCGATGACACTGAGATGCGGTCCCGTTGAGAATGCGGGCCATTAAGAATAACCTGGCCTAATTACCATGAGTTTCCAAGTCGGCTAGCGGATTTGACATTGAACTCGCCCAACTTTCTGCTTTAGGAGGTTTTAGGATTGGACCGACTATTGACAACTGTGGCTCAGCCTAAGACATTGTGGTTTCTCAAACATATTTAAAGGTGGTATCCTTAATAATAACGAATATTATGACATATTAAATGTCAGTTGTTAAGAGATTTTTCAAAGAAAGGGATACTATATCACATTACTGATGGCCTGGACTAGAGAATTCACAGTTACCTAAATAGGATACACTGACGTTGTTCCATCTAGCGGATGAAGCTCGATTAAAAAAAGGAACATCTTTCGTTGTAATTACGAATGATCAAATTTTTTTTCACAGTTGCAAGTTCTTGGGAAATATCAACAGCCCAGATATACACTGTAATAACCAAAGCAGGAAATAATAAATTGATACTTAGGCAGATGGCTTGGAAAATCCGGTTAACAAATGAATTTATGCAACTTGCTTCACGCCCATGCAAGATTTCTCGGCTTCTGTGTGATTTGAAACAATACGAAATATTACTAGGATATAAAAGGTGGACACCGACTCATTTGGGTCATTTATGACGTTAACATCAAACAATCGTGAACTGCAACATTCCCAACAGGTTACAACCTTGCAATTCTAGAATTGAAGCATAACTGAAAAATTATAATTGAAGTTTTCGTTAAAGAATAATAGATTTCCACTTCCAGTAAAAGCTTCTGTTATTATTTCAGGTTTACCACATTAGCCTAGGAATGAAGACTGGTCTATAGAAGATGTGAATTGCCAAATAAATAGGTAACACCATAGGGAGAATAAATTGAGGGGAAATCCTTGAAAACATCTACTTTCGAAATCTTATTCCCTCCTCATACAGAGTTCAGTAGAAACGCCCTTCCCGCTTAAACTGTGTATCTCCCAATATTTCTTCATTCGTCAATGCGATAGCCAGATTTTATTTTTTTTTTTTTTTTGCAAGCCGCAGATAGTAAATTCCTTTTCAGGCGCTACTTTAATATTTGCCATTTTGCATCGCTTGTACTTCGATTAACATATACTACATTTTTATGTGAGGACTTGTTCTGTGCTTTCACGTCTCCGCGCTCCTGCGCTCCTTGCTCGCTTTGGCTCCATCTAACCTTTTTAATGTAAAGCTAGTAAAGGCCTAGAGCTCTACAAAAATTGGCGTCAGCGTTATCGGCGACGCGAGCAAAAAGTAGCAATCTTGTCTCTATCAGTTCGTGGTTGGGAGATTACACAACCCGGTGCTGAGTGCTCAGCTTATTGTCACCTCACCAGAATACTTTACCTGGCCCAATTAGCAGTCCTGAGTTGCCAAATTGAGTAGAGCGTATTGGCACTGAAGCGCGAGATGGGATTTGAACTCAGACCTTCCCATCGGGAGGCAGACGCCGTTCCTGTTTACCACGAAGGCTGTGCTCGTATGGCTGTACTAAAGCTGGTCTTTATATCTCTGTTGCGTGGTCTTTCGCATAAACTTGTAGCTTGGAACTGCACGCTAATAAGTATGTTTGAAATAATCGACCTAAAAAGATAATTTACAAATGAGTGTCTGTGCGAGTGGCAATGTGTATGTGTGCGAACGAAGCTCCACAGGGCTATCCACAGACCGAAGCAGCCAACGCTCTCGCGTCGTACTTTCAGTGTATGAAGATTATTTCCATGAATTACACTTGTTCCTTCTCTGGCGTTTTTTTTTTTCCAGTTCTCTCTATTGCCACCTTTCTCAGGGTTTGCCTTTTCTATGTTGTGACAGTGAGGAAAGACAGTGTATATATGCCGTGCGCTGGAGCATCTAGATGGACTACCAATGAATGAATATAAGATTTTAGGTCCCTGGCCACGGCGATCTTCTGCGGTGAAGGCCTCCCAGGCACTGCTCCGCTTTATGAAAAGTACAGGCCTAATCGAAAGACTATGAGTTTGCTGTTATGTTCCACGATATGACTGTGATGTGATGTGACATGTCTGTGATGAGATTGTACTAACTTTACCCATCCCTCTCTCACAACTTTTATATCCCCTCACCCCTTCCCCCAGTGCAGGGTAGCAAACCGGTTTCTCTTAAGGGTTAACCTCCCTGCCTTTCCTCCTCATCTTCCTCCTCCTGCTCTATGTTGTGCAAAATCCTGCATACTGCACAATATTTTTTCTGTTCTATCAAATTTTGGACTAAACTTTGGATTCTAATTATGCGCACATGGGGTACTTTATTTTGGCTTACGCTCTCTAGCATTATTATTCAAAAGTATTATTCATAACACTCTGTAAGTGCACTTTAAACTCACTTCCCCGCAAGGCCGGCACCAATGCGGCCTTGTGTGGAAGTGATTTTAAAGTGCACTTACAGAGTGTTACGAGGCTGTATCTGGTGAAAACAGAAAGCAGACTCTGAATGATGGCGCTGATAAGTGACGAATGCTGGCGTGCCTAGCTCGAATTCGCCTGCCTACGCAAATGCCCGCTTCCTCTTCTTTATCCGGAACACAACTCGGGACCACCGAACGATTGTCCCGACTGGTGAACGAAAAAGCCGAAGTTGATCAGATTTATGGCATGGCGATGATTGTGGATGTAGGGTGAACACAGAACGTAACGGCATGACGCCATCATGACCGATGAAGCCTGGCCCTGGAAGCGTTTCTTGCACAGGTCGACAGGAGTTGGCGACTGAGCCTCCTGCTTGTATCAAACGGCACACGATGTGCACCGAAATAACTAATAGGACCACATCGACACGAGAACTTCTCAGAAACTGAAATGCCGCTGCCAGATTTCACTCATTGATCGCCTGCGTTGCAAATCCGGAACGCTATGCATAGGTGCATTTATTTATTTATTCATGCATATATTTCTGTTGGGCTATAAATGTTTTGCATCAATATGCCATAATTTTCCGCTCGTGGTTGACAAATAAAGGTCATCGTTACAATCAATTACTAACTGTTTTTCCCTTCTCACTCCTCAAGAGCAAATCCCGCTGGAACTATATATGACTCCTCATCAACTGCACTGTCTCAGACAGCACATCCTCAAAATTGGTTCGTTTCGTGCAGAGGGAGAAAAGAACATGGTAAAGTTGGGGACCAAACTGCTGCCTTAATAGTTGAAAACCAGATGGTAATCTATTGCGCCACAAAAGAAACATTTCGACTCGCTAAAGAATGTGTTCGCAAACATTTCTAGAAATTTCATTTTCCTTTGATTGCACGTGTGATCACTCACACTCTGCTCGCGACGGTTTCTAATTTGGCTTGCGTGACTGCGCCGGAACAAAATTTTTTTATCTCACGGCATTCCGTAAACATTTGCTTTTGACGACGCAGTCCAGTCATAACGCAAAATGAGCATCGATGTTAAAGGCTTGACATGAAACCCCAATTTTATTTCGCTAGCCACCGATGACTGCAAAACATAAAAAAACATCTGCATTATACTCAACCTCTCCCAAACCGTCGTAGCCTAGAATGTTACACAACCGCTTTTACACAACAAATTTACACAAGGAAATTCGCTGTTTTAAGGGTAAAGAATTTGACCGTCTCTCTTCAAAGTCACGGTGGTGCGTTGTGAGTGTGCATTTAACCTCCCTGTCGCCCAAACCACAACGTCAAGCATGCAGTGCAAAAGCTCCGTTCGAATTGAACCTGAATGTGACAGTGTGAAGCACCAGCGCCGGGAATCGCAAGCGACACTTCTAGGTTGCGCGTTGATTGCTTTAGCTGACGTCTTCCCAGCTATCATCCAGGATTCTGGGTGTGAAGCTTCGTCTTACACAGCATACAAATTTCCGCAGGATCAAAAATATTGGTCAGGCTCTCTACTGGTTTATTTCAAATATTTCAATTTTCCGACACTATAGAGGTTCTGCGGGTATCGAGGCGTAAATGTTCTCAATACTTCGCATCTGTCTCAGTGCGAGTCGTGGAAGAGGCTGCTGAGTGGACACTGCTTGACTACGCCTTCGAATGACCAATCTCTAGGACGACCTAGAA
This sequence comes from Amblyomma maculatum, assembly GCA_023969395.1. Taxonomy (NCBI): domain Eukaryota; kingdom Metazoa; phylum Arthropoda; class Arachnida; order Ixodida; family Ixodidae; genus Amblyomma; species Amblyomma maculatum. The sequence continues at coordinate 104,574 of JAJIZL010024083.1, read as the reverse complement.
CCCAGCAAGGTAACATCATCGACGACCTGGAACTAAGCAAGGTAACATCTTCACCATCGTCGTATGGAACACTTGAAAAATTTCAATGTCGTCTCGGAACTCGGCATCGCTGATGATAAATGGAAAGCTTGGTGCCAAAGCGGCTAAAAACCTAACCGCTCCGAGTATTATCGTTAGCGAATTTATTTTCACAAAACTAATGGTGGGTATCTAAGTGCAGGGTACACAGAAAACCTAGAGAAACGGTTTGGTAAAGTTAAAAGCAGCAGACGAGCCTTGCTCGAACGCAAACCTCGAACGCTCGAACGCTCGAAAGCACCAAGTATATTCTTGCTGGGTCGATCCCAGAAGCTGGCTATGGTACAGAGCCCTGATTGAGATTGGCGTCCATGCCCTGGTATATATTTTGGAACGGGGACATGCATGCGCATGTACCCCTAACGGATCAGATAACTCGGCAGAAGAGTTCGGCTTTCATACTATGGGTGAACCTGCTGCTTAAAATCCACACGAGGTAATATCCACCTTAGAGTAGCGACTCACTCATTTATTTTTATTGCCTGCTCAAGAGCAAGATAATTACTACAATTGTGCCTAAAAAAAGGCCTGAAACTTAATGACGTGTCTGTGAGTAGTAGTTTAAAATAAATCGAAACGCAAGAGGTGAAGATATCTGCCAACAGTCACAGCGATTCACAATACTTGTAATCATTGCGTATCTTCGGCTTCGCTTCTGACCGCTCGCATCGATCGGAGGGCTTATTTTTTGGCTTACAGCTTCAGAACTTCTGTCCCAGCTCTCTGCCTACCACATCCGCGCACAACCCTCAGGGGAAGATGCTCCTTTTCCGCCGCCATGTCACGCATTGTTTTGGCCGGTTGCAACTTCGTTGTTTCCGGCAGCGCCAAAGTCTTCAGCACAAAGAGCAGCAGCGTAGCTGCAATGGCATGCCACACACCAATCCTGTTCGCCGAGGGGATGTGCCTGAGGAATGACGTCACGAAGGTGCCCATGTGACCGTAGGTACCGCAGAAGGAGACCTCGCTCCATGGAGCACCAGATGCAGCTCTGCCAGCAGGATGGACAGGGTCCTGAAGCATGATTCGAATGTCAGCATCCAAAGCTCCACGTTAGCCGCCATAACGGTGCTAGGTGTGCACCACGTGTGCGGTGGCCATTGCACCAGCGACCACAGCCAGGGCAACCATGCTTAAGGCGAGCATCTTGCGCCGACCTGAATGCGTGATAATGAGAACATGCAAGGGAATTCAGGCAAACTTGTGCAGGACAAGTACAGTGCTTGCCCCGTGTACAGAGCTGACGAGATGGCCCATGGCGAGATCGTAGCAGAAAGCGAACATGATGAAGCGGCACCCGAAGAAAACCAGGGACTGCTGGCGCAGAGCCTGGCTTCCGATCAGCATCATGGGGTTTACGTCTGCGATGAACAAAAGTGCCTCATAGGCGTCAACGTAAGGTGTAGAAAACAGTTTTAATCCACTAAAACGAACTGTTGACGGTACTTCGCAAGCGTTTCCGGCGATGCCTTTGAATTGTATAAATCCTGTATAACTGCGACTCTGACACATTAAACGAAAATTTAAAGATATATGTTTTGATAGATATGCAATGCATAATAACACTTGTATGGGAACCATTGATATCGTCTTTTTACACACAATAAACCATCAAAAAGAATGGAGATTCAACTTTTATATATTTTGATTGTAATTAAAAGTTATAAAGCAACGAATCTCATATAAACCGGCCAACAAACTTTTGGCAGCAGATGGGCATATGCGTTCTGAAAAAGTTGTCGTGCACAGAAAAATGCCGGTATATCAAGTATTTTGTACCAAAACTATTTTGTTTTCGCGTGTGCACCAGTGGAATGTGTGAGCACACAAATGAATGGAGGATGTGACACCCGTAATGAGACGCATACACAGAGAAAAGCACAGGAGAATTACTTTAGCTGCATTTCAAATATGGAAATCATCATGTAATTATAGAGATTATGGATTAGAATGTAGAAGAAAGAAAACCTCATGCTATTGAAGATCGATGGGGATCGAACCTGTGAAATTTGGAAGTAGTGGCTTCAGTTCCCACTGGCGGCATGTGGCTGTGCTTTCGTGCTGATGGGCCTAAAGCCTATCGAGGTAGTCTAATACAGGTACAGGAATTGAAGATACCACTGACATAATGTAAGCTTTTACCCTAATATGCCCGCAACGCATGTTTCTACAAGTTTCCAAAAGTACGAACGATGGAATGATAGGTAACTGAAAGGTGAGTATGTTTACCGTTATGCTTATGCTATTACTTAGCATTACTACGGTAAGATAGAAGCGATACTGGTATACAAGCAAAAAGTAGTGATTCTTGATTACGGACATAAGACGACTCCGCACTTTGTCCCCGGAAAGCACATTATTGAAGAGGTGCACAAATTTGGGAATATTGTACTTCTTTCCACTCAGGCATGTGTGATGTACTTTCGATTTTGGGAGGTAACTTTCGGGAAGCAGAGAAACTAGTATTTCGAGCAGTTCTTTTCTGTGCGATACTTCATAGTGATGGCCACGCATACCTTTGTTGTAAATCCTGGATAACACATATTATCCTTATTGACAGACTTCTTGCGAGCATCTGTACGGAAAATTTGGAGTAGGACCTTCTAGAAATCCCTAACCATTATTTTGTAAAATGAACCATGTTACGAGCACGCAATAAGAGGTATAGTCGATAGGTTGTTATCCGAGAAGAGCGGGTTGGATGCCGCAGGTGCGAACGCTTCCAATTTATGACGCACGATGCACAATGCGCCGGTGTTTGGCCTGCTCGAAGCGTCGACAAACCTGTAGAACGGAATCAACCGTTAAACAGTCTCGACAGAGCAGAAGATTAAAGGCATCGTCGGCTATGTCTTTGAGGAAGTGCCCCAGCTTATCAGCTTCTTGCGTGTCTTTATCAACCATTGGGTACAAGGCCGAAACATCTTGGAGGTAGGTGATATAAGGCTCGGTAGATGTCTGGACCCGAGTGGCGAGGTCCCTCTTGGCGGCGATCTGACGGCCAACAGGCTTTCAGAATAGGTCCCGGAATTTTTCTTTGCAAACATCCCAGAAAAAAATATCTGCTTCGTGTGTTTCTAACCACACGCGTGCCGTGCCAGTGAGGTAGAAGATGACATTGGCCAGCATCAGCGTGGCCTCCCACCTGTTGCGCTGGTTAACACGCTCATAAAGCAAGGGCCACTCCTCGACATCCGCAGAATGGGCCAGGGTCCCGGGGGTGGGCCACGACGACAGTTGGAGTTGGAGAGGTAGGAGGAGCCGTGTCGGTTGTCATCGTGATAGTTCCTAGGTGACGGCCACTGTGGAGATACAACGCCAGACCGTGTCCAACCCGCGACATCCAACAAGATGTTACGGGGATATATTTAGTGTAACTTGCGCTGCAATGGGCAGAACTCGGCGCAATGTCTTCAGGGGCCGTGCAACATCCACTCTGTCATAGACGTCGTCTGCTAGCGCACTTCGTCGTTGTTGGTGTGCCCTCAAATAATGGCACATCCACGCGTTCCCCGGTCGTCATCGTCATCGTCTGTGAACAAACCGTTTCTCGGTCCCGCATTTACCTGTAACAATAATAATAATAATAGTAATAATCGTAATAATATTAATAAGAAGAAGAATAGTAATAACACGGCATCAGACTTGGAGAAATTGCGACATCCGGACAAGCTGACAGACAGAGAGAGAAACCACTTTTATTACCAAAAGAGTGTGATCGTTTAGGCATGTCGGCCTGGCTTGGCCCCCGGGGGGGGGGGGGGGTGACGCTCTGGGCACACTAGATAAACGCCAGCTGCGTCTTCGTGTCTCAGCAGATAAAAAGTTGACCCCAGCTCTCCTCGGAGGGAGCTGGCAGTAAGGTACCAGAGGGTGGTCTTCCCTATATCTCCAAATAATGTGTGCCAATGTGGCCGTTACTGCATAGTCGCAATTGGGGCATATAGGGTCGTAGTCTCCGTCCGTAATCAGTGCCATCTCCGCAGCATGGTGGCCTGCGCTCTGCCAAGGTCAGAATGGGAAGGCGGGAAGCGTATTCTCGTCTTTCTGTATAGCTTAATGGATTCGGCAAAAGTCAAGGGGGCCTCGGCGAAGGCCTCTGGATCCGCGGAGCCGCCCGCCTGGTTTGTTAGACCTCGGGCTAGTAGGTCGAGCCCTTCGTCCCCAGACTAAGCGGATTTTGTGATCGGAAATGTGGCCGCGGAGTGTACGCGCGGCGGTTGAGCAGATAGGGCCTTTCGAGTAATTTTGAATCGCACGTTTAGAGTCACTAAGGACTGTGTGCGTACGCGGGTCGGCGATGGCCAACGCGATCGCAGTTCCCTCCGCCGCGGTGGGAGAGGGAGCGCTAACCGTGGCAGCAGTAACAAGTGTGGAGTGGGGCCTGGCTTTGTAGCTTTGTCGCTCTACATCCACGTAAATCGCCAAACGTGAGAAGAACACACATTCTGAAATCGGAGTCGAATATCGCGCCTTGTGGTATTAACACACGCTAGTCATTTACATGCCGTTTTGCATTATTTCAAGGCGAGAGCCTTTAATGGCTCATACTCGCGGCCATCACCTTGTCCGTCAGGTCACGAGAAGTGTCACACCATGACGCACAATGCCTAGTACTAGTAATAATTATGGTTAATGACTAACAACTCACTAAGTAGTACTAATGGCTGACTGATCAATAACTAGTACTAGTTGAAAACTAACTGGCACTAATTATTTATTAGGGTAATGAAGCAAAGAACTGACTATGACGTCATGGCCAGGTGTTACGCCATCATGATGTCACATGCAGCCATGTGTCCAATAACCGTAACTGAAACATAATGACGCCCCATCCGGTCAAGACGTCACGGCTGGTAATGAAACCCCCAGCCAACTCACGCATATACGAAGTTGATCACGCTGGGCGTCACCGAAAATAACGCATTACAGTAGGCATCAGTGGCGTTGTTGCAGTGGTTATTTATTGTATATACAAATGGAAAGAAAAGATGTTTGCCAGCCCCGGTATCTGATATCTGATATCTGAAGCACCTGAACTGGGGCGGCGGAAATAAAGGGATAGCGAGGAAGGGGTAGAGGAAATCAAACAAGGGAGCGATAGGGAGAAAGAAAAGGGTCAGTTCAGTTCAGGCGTTCAGTCGTGTCCGACTCTTCGTGACCCTATGGACCATGTCACGCCACGCAGGGTAGGTAAAATAAAAAGAAATACATAGCCCACCTTCCGGCGACGCGGCACACCCGGCTCCTGCAACGACGTTGTCTTCTCGTCCAGCGGCATCGAGGCGACCTGGCATCGTGCCCCATCACTGTGGGGCTCTGATCACTCCTCCATCCTCATTGAGCCCACTTCCAAGGAAGCGCGCGCCACGCGCACTTGCTCCATCATCAACTGGACCCAGCTTCCGCAACGAAGTAGAAGCCGCCGCTACATTCCGCGCGCATTTCTTCTCCAATCTCGTCCGTAGCGCGCTCGCAGCCACTCGCCGCGTAGAGGTTCGGGCAGGGCAATCAACGCCCGACAACAAGCTCCTCGACCTGAGACAAAAACGCGACAAAGCTGAGCGGCGAGCGCGTCGGACGGACCGGCCATCTGACTGGACAGTATACAACCGGCTGGACGCGGCAGCGAGGCGGCACTCTAACAAACTTACCGCCGTCGATGAGCATCGCTCTACAGGAAGATGGAGGAGGACAGTAGCTCGCGGTGGCTCTTTACCACCCTGCGACGCATCACAACGCCACAAGCGAACCCGCAGCCGCAGGCCGCTCTCGCCATCTCGAGCGGCCTTACCTACGAGGAGCCAGCTGAGCGATTTGCAGACCGCTTTGCGCGGCAAAGCCCCTCGACCGCAAACAGCCAAACCTCACCTGTGAGCCCCGGAGACAACACCAGCACCCCTACTCCTGTTGGCCCTTGTGATGCCCCCGTCGCAGTGACAGAGCGCAACACCGCGCTTCAGCGCTGCCACCGTCGCTCGGCGCCAGGGCCGGATGGGGTGACTTACCAGATGCTGCGCTACCGGACGCGGATCAGCGGCTGGTTCCCCTGCAGCAGATCAACCTGGTGTGGGAACGCGGGATCCCGGATGACTGACGCAAGGCAGTCGTCTGCCGCATCCTCAACCCAGGACGCCCACCAACCCAGCTCGCGGGATACCGTCCAGTGGTGCTAACATCTGTGGCTGGTATGCTCATGGTTTGGTTTGGTAAAACTTTATTTCCCACAGTAGGGGTCCTGAAGGACACTCGGACAGGCGCCAGTTGTAGAGGGCAGCTCCCACATCGGCCTTATATCGCCTTATCGAGCGGGCTGCGGCGGCGGATTTATTTGATGAGCGGCAGACGGGCTTTCGCGGAATGCGTTGCACGGCGGATTCCATCTCCGGCGTTGTCAGCGCGCTCGAGCACGCGAAGGCGGTGAGGCAGGTTGCGCGGCTTCTACTGGTGGACGTGTCGGGCACGTTTGATAACGTCTGACGCGCTCCCATTTTCGCTACGCTTGAGAAGGCTGGCGTGGGCGGACGCTTGCTGCAATACGTTCGGAGCTTTTTTCAGGCGCGCTCCATGCGCGTTCGGGTAGGGGGTGCTCTCTCGGCGCCTCGCCCGGTAGGGGTGGGCGTGCCGCAGGCTCTGTCTTGTCACCTTTTATGTTCAATGCGGCGATGTCGGTGGTGCCGGGCTCCCTGCCCGCAGGCACCCGGCATCATGTGCACATCTCCATATACGCAGATGACATTGCTCTGTGGTGCCTGGGACCGCAGGGTGAGGCCGCGCGGGTGCGCGCGTGCCTGCAGGGAGCTCTGAAGGCGGTGAGTGACTGTTTGCGCGGCCTAAGTCTCACGCTCAGAGGGGACAAGTCCGTCGCAACGGCCTGCGTTCCTAGCTGGCGCAAGCCACCACTGCCGCTCACACTGGACGGGACCCTCCTGCCGTTGCGACGTTCGGTGTGGTACCTGGGGGTAGCGCCTTTCCTTCCGAACCGCGGCGACCAAGACCTGCCTGCAGATGAAGAGAACCACTGCCGCCGTACACAGGCTCACTGCTCGAGGCCAGGGCATCTCCCAGCAAGCTGCGTTACGGCTGTACAACTCCGCGGCTGGAGGGGCAATTCTCCACGCGCTACCGCTCGTCACGCTGCGCAAACCATGCTGGAAGAAGCTGGAGGTCGAGCATCGCAAGGCGCTCCGCATTTTCCTCGGCCTTCCTCAGAACTCTCAATCTGCAGCTACTTTGGCCGAGGCAGGCTCGTGGCTATTGCAACTTCAGGCCACGCGGTGCACGCTCTGACACATAGACCGCGTACAGCGCGCAGCGGACGGCGGCCCGCTATTACATCGGCTGCTAGAGCATCGCCACTCACGCTTGGGAGCGGCGCTGCCCGAGTACGAGCGGCTCACTAATGCAACGCCACCCTACGACCTGTGCTCATTCTGGCCCGCTGCTACGGAGGTTGAGCGAGAGATCGTCGGAATCGCGGGGAAACGCACCACACCGCTTTGTGCAGTGCAGCAAATGACCGGAGCCGTAATCTACGAGGCACTACAACACCACCTCCTAGTTTACACCGACGGCTTCGTGGCCAGCGATAGTTGCTCGCTAGCAGCGGCGGCTACCATCCCCGCCCTGCAACTGCACAGACAGCTGCACCTGTCAAACCTGGGTTCTTCCACCATGGCAGAGCTGCTGTGCCTACGCCTAGGGCTGGATTTACAGCTTGAACGGACTCCGCCGCCAACCAGGTGTGCCGTGCTATGCGACTCCCGCGCCGCCCTCAGCCACCTTCCAACCACCGGCCGGGGAACGCCGCTGCTGTGTCAGATTCGCGCGCGTCTCTAGCGCTTGGTGGAGCGCGGCTGCGCTATACGGGCACAGTGGATCTCCAGGCACTGCGGCATCGAGGGCAACGAACCTGCCGACGAGCTCGCTATCGCAGCACATGAACTCCCTCTCAGCGACGAGCAACTCGCTTTGGAGGACGTGCATGCGGTAATCGATGACTACCTCCGAACACAGCACCCCGATCCACGCATCGCGAGAGCGGCCGCTCGCTGACTCGGCTGCAACGCGCAATGATCCTCCGTGCACGCATTGAATGTGTGTGGCCTGGGGAACGCCGGATGCGCCACGGACGTGCCACCAGTGACGTGTGTGACGGCTGCGGTGCAGTAGAAACTCTCTAACAACTTCTACTGCATTGCGCCACGTTAGCCGAACCGAGACTTGAGTTGCTGGCGGCTTACAGAGCACGTGGGTACTCCCGGACAGCGTAGCTGTGCTCATGTTGCCGCCGGGCAGTGCACGCGTCCGCGAAAGAAAACACGTCAGCGTGTGTGAATATATCGAAGAGGCGGGCTCGATGACCCGCCTATTTCACCTCGCCGGATAGTGTTTGCTGTGACCGTACGATCCGCGTCTCCTATTCTGGACGATAACGGTCGATCGCCCCCACGTCGGCCGTCATTGCTTTCTGAAGTTTGCACCTCCGGGCGTCTTAAACGCTTACATGGACGCAGAGCTAGTGCGGAGGCCCGCCCAATGTGCCGAGTGCTCAGTGACCTAAAATATTTGCGGGTGGGCCTCAAGTAAACTACAGTATATTATTCTGTAGTGTATATATTTTTTATTTTTACCTGTCCTTTCCTTTCTCTCTATCGCTCACCTATTTGCTTTTCTTCTATCCCTTCCTCGCAATCCCTTTATTTCCGCCACCCTAGTTCAGGTGCTTCAGATATCAGATAGCAGATACCGGGGCTGGCAAACACCTTTTCCTTTCTTTTGTATATAAATAAAATACCCACTACCACCACCACCACCACCACTATAGTGCAGTATAGAGTAGGTTGCTTCAAATCGGTTTTAAGGTAAAAAAGGCGCAATATCTGCTACAATTCTCCATGGACACCTGAACTTAACCATAACGAAAAAAACATTGATTTATTGGAAGGGAAAGGCGCGGTAACTCTCACTTGTTTTCTGTGGACACCTCAACCGCGCCGTGAGGGAAGGAAGGTGGGAGTAAAAGCGGAAAGAGAGAAAGAGGAGCCTTAGTGGAGGGCTTTAACGTGCGCCGACATAGCACAGCACACGGACGCCTCTTCGTTTCGCCTCCTTCGAAACGCAGCCGCCCAGGTCGGGTTCGAAGCCGGGTACTCCGGCACAGTATTCGGGCGTCTTACCCACGACCTACTGTATAGGCCTGTAGTCTTAGCACAGCACCCCCCCCCCCCC
>JAJIZL010024083.1:65210-94865 GCA_023969395.1 Amblyomma maculatum | reverse complement strand
GAAATCTAGGCAAGTACCGATGTTGAATCACTTATCAGATAACGTAGACTATATTTTGCTACTTTGTGAACGTTATTTCAGCTCGAATGGGTTAGTAGATTTTGCATAGGAATTTTTTAAATCCCAGCCCCCAAATATTCAAGTCCCTGTATACTCCCTCCCGATAACGTAAAATAGCATCCTCTATGGTTTCTGGCTTCCTGCATATAAAACAGTGTGATCCCCAGGATATGAGTAATCCCCTTTTCTCCAGAAATGTTCTTTCCGGCAAGGTTCCGGTGTGCAATTTAAAAAAGAAGGTTTTTGCTCCTGGCGTCACGTGCATTCTTTTTACCCTTTTTAAATCATCTGCACCTGGGCCTCCATCGTACAAGACCCTGTATAAAGGCACAGAGAACATAATGCCACACAATGCACGATACAATTTCTTTCGTTTTACGGTATACAAATAATCACTTGAAAACCACGCTGAAAGGAACCGAACTACGACTTCTCTATAAAAGCATTTAATCCCTGCGGAAAAATCTTCAGTTGAAACAACGTACTCCGGTAGCAGCCGCCTCAATCTGACTTGCATACGGTGCGTAGGAAAGGCTCGGTCGTGTCTGTAAAAAACAAAAAACGACTAACCAGCTGTCGCAAAAACAGGTGGCCCAATCCTAGCCCACCATCTTTTACTCGTCTGAATAAGTTAGTCCGGCTGCAGCGCTCCCATTGAGACGCCCAGACAAATGCAGCGAAATTCCTATGCAGCTTCTGCATATTTAACCGTGAACAGTGCCACACCTGCGTAACATACCAGAGCTTACTGATAAAGAACAAATTGCAAACTGTGGCCCTTGGAAAAATAGATAGGTTGGTCCCTCTCCACTTTTTAACTTTGTCCTTATTCTGTTTAGCCTGCCCTCTTCAATGCCGTTCACTGCCACGGTAAGCTATAAGATGAACTCCCAAGTACCTATCTGGTGTCGTCGTCCAAGGCACCGTTCAGGCGCAGATGGCCATCTTTCATGCCAAAGTACAAGGCACGAGAAGGAAAGGAAAATGCACGGGCCTGCTACTGGTTCTGTAGCTGAGCTACCTCCGCTGCCTCGTGTGGAGGGAAGAGGAAATAGAAGAGAAAAGAAAGGAAGAGGGAGAGAAAGACGTTTGTAGCAACGGCCGTCATCCACCACCGAAGCGGTGGCGGGTGCAATGGGGGCCTACAACAGGTACACCCTCCGCTGGCAGGCTAGCTGCCGCCGCAAACAGCGATGCCCTATAAGTCCTAGCCACGTAGGGCCAGGAGCAGCCGCCCTCTTGCCGGCTTTCGCTTCATCGCACTTTAGTGGTCCAAAGCTCCCGGTGGAAACTTTATTGCTTATTTTTAATAATACAAATATAAACCCAACTTCTACCTTCTCAGCCGAACCATCCCTCACAATTCTTGCTGGCTAAGCACAGTATGCTTTGCATATTGTTGCAACGACTCAAAGCTCGTGCGAGGAAGGTTTTATTAGCAGGCACCTGTAGACAGTGATTAAAAAATTGAAGATGGCTGAGATCTGTCTATGCCTGATATGCGTAGCGTAAAGCCGTGACTACCTTGGGATGAGAAGTTAATTTCTCCAGTCTTCTGCGCCATTCGCCAGCAGCTAAACTCTCCTTGCGTTTAATGTCTAGCGCGACTAACTTGACCGGCGTTTCATGATTCGTTTAAAGCAAAGGAAAGGCGCAGCATCTGTCACTCGCAAAAAGCGCTGCCCGGCGGCATTGGAGCACACTCGTTCCCGCTTGGACCTCATAGATGAAAGCAGATGGGTGACGTCACGTCCTTGACGTCACCCTAATTGAGTACCTTAACTATTTTAGTCTTTGGTACTGAAATTGCGCGCCAATCGGAGCATCTGTCTCTCGCTGAATCCCGCTATCATCCTCACGGTTTTGGGTGGTGTTGTTGTGGCTCTAGGAAGAAGGAAAAGAAAATGCATGGGCCTGCTACTGGCTCTGTAGCTGAGCCACCTCGTGGGAGCAGAAGAGAGCATCTGATTGATTTATAGGAAGGGAAAGGCGCGGTAGAGCAGAAAGAAAAAGAAGAGAAAGAGAAAGACGTGCGCCGCAACAGCCGTCGCCCACCACCTAAGCGGTGGCGGGTGTAATGACGGTCTACAAGAGATAAAAATCCAGGTCCAAAGGCCAGGACCTGCCACCCTTCCAGTTGTTGGTTGTTAAAACTTTATTTATAGTACTGCAGAGCTTCTGCCGACGGGGCCTTATATTAGCGTGGCAGACCTTGCATATATTTGTAGGGCATGTGAAGGGGTAGAGACTGTGGTATTGTTCCGAGTTGGGGTACGTGAGCGTCTGCAGTAGACAAGCGGAATTATGAGGAGCGTTTATGATCCGGGGCGTGGCTAAACTCTCCTGGGAGTGGGCTAGTGCTAGGTGTCGTGTTCAGGCACATTTGACATAGCGCATTTAGTAGCTCCGCGTCCGTACCTTCATACTTTTGTATAATTTGTGCGAGGTGATCCCGCGCAGCAGATTTTGTTTGCGTTGGGTCGAGCAAGTGTCGGAGCAAGAGCCAGGTTTTCTTACTGCCGAGCTGTCCATTCATTCCATCTCAGATTTGCCCCCACTGTTGTTTGTCCAGGTCGCTGGCATATGCCTCGATCTGCCTCTCTAGTTGTGCAATGCGCCGTCGCAGCGTTCTGTTGAAACGCTGCTTTTTCCAACGGCAAAGTAAACTAGCGTGAGCCTCCCACATGTGCAGTAGCCGCGCGTCCGTGGTTGTGTTGTCCTGACCAGCGGATTGTATTTCAGCTGTGGTGCTGTGAACGTCAATAAGTGCGCTGGTCCAGTTTTTAAGGTCGGTTATGTTGGAGGGGGGCGGTTTGTTCCCTCAGTTTTCTAAATTTGTCCCAGTCCGTAATTGTGGCTTTTGCGGTTAGGCGTTTATGTGGCGTTGTGTTGAACTTGACGGAGATAATGTAGTGGTCACTGCCTAGCGAGTGTTGCGTGTTGTTCCAGCGAGCGTCCCGAATGTTTTTGCTTAGTGTTAGATCAGGAGAGGTGTCTGCACTTACGCTGTTGCCTATTCTAGTGACTTCCTGTGGATCCTTAAGAATGGAGAAACCAAAATCTTGGGCTGCTTCCCAGATTCTGATGCCTTTGTGCGTGGTTTTATTGTAACTCCATGCCGTGTGACGTGCGTTAAAATCGCCTACCACCAGTAACTGCGCCCTGGCTGCGAGCTTTACTACCTTCTCTAGTAGACGCGGTATTCCTGAGCCCGCGTCTTTGGGTGAGCTGTACAAGTTTAGGATGAAGAGCGTTGTATCTCCTTTTTTCCTAGGGACAATTTCTAGCAAAATGTAATTGACGTCGGTGTCGTCGAATGTGTGCTGTATGGCGGTGATGTTTCGCTGAATGAAAGTCGCGGTGAGCTGGTCCCGCTTGTTCGACACGCCTGTTTGTACAAAAGCTTTGTAGCCTGGTAAATTGATTGGTCCCCTATTTTCTTGGAGCGCTATTACACCTGGTTTGCTAGCTGAGCTTTGAATGTGGAGCATCAGGTTGCCCCGCTTGCCGCGGAACATCCTGCAGTTTCACTGCCATACCTCAATTTCTTGGCGAGGGGCCATCTTTGTGCTGAAGATTTGGAAAGGTTGTCGGAGTTGCCAACAACCTGTCGATAATTATATCTAGTCTGGCGGATTGACTGGCTATTGCTGTTTCTATGGCTGCTACTTTGGCTTCCATGGCTGCCACTCTAGTTTGTAGGTCGCCTAAAAGTTTATCCTGTGTGTCCATACGGGCGTTGCTAATTTCATCCCTATCAGGGAGACTTTTGTTTAAGGCATTGAGTCTGGCGTGATGGTCAGTTGTGTTGGCATTAATTTTGGCTTCGAGTTTCCTGATGTCCTCGTCCCTGGTTGGTTCTAGAGGGGTTCCCTCAGGGGAGCTTTCCAAAGGTTTTTGGCTTTGACGCCCTGCTCGTCCCTGGTTGGTTCCTGAGGGGTTCCCTGAGGGGAGATTTCCGCAGGTTTTTTAGGTATGACTTCCGGCTCACTGTCCGAGGGTGCCGGACGTTCTAAGCTATTGGATGATTCAACCTCCATATCTTGTGGCACAGTCGCGTTTACGACACACGTGTTAAGAACGCCAGTAGGTAGGGGAGGTTTAGGACTTGCCGTTTGTTTTGATGTAGGAACTGACGCTCTCGTGATTCTTTCGAGGGTTTCTATTCTTTTCATCATAAAAGCTAACTGCTCTCTCAGAAGTTTGTTTTCTGCTGCCAGCTGCTTTTCTAGAGGAGTGGAAGGCACCATAATGGCTGCACTGCTCACCTGTGCATAGGTGCCTTGGCTTAGAAGCGGGGGGAATGCTTGGTCCATTCCTTCCTTTGTCCACGCTGTGGGCTTTAGGCTGGTCGGTCCGGCCGAGATCGTGGTGTCTGGTTTCCCGGCTCGGTGTCCAGGTTTCACAGTCATGCCACTGCTCGGCTGTCGCTCGAAGCGGAGTACACACTAGAGCCCGTGAGGTGTTGGCCTCTGCATACGATGCACCTTGGCGTGCAGTCAGGTTGCTCTTTCGTTTGATGCTGCATTCCGCACCTCCTGCAGAGGCTTTTCCTCAACTTTATGCAGACGTCTGCGTGGTGTCCAGGCTTCCAGTAATTGAAGCACGTTTCCACCTTGTTCCTAAAGGATTCGCACCGGTAAAGTCCCGAAGCGAACCGCATTCCTGTGGGTACCTGCGTGATGCCTGTGAAGGTCACCACGACAGACCTTGACTTTCCTATACGTCTGGCGTCGGCGATCTCGTATTGGGGGTTCAATTTCTGGATGTTCTCAACAATCTGCTGGTGCGTCTGTTCATCGAGCGCTCCACGTAGGACGCCTTTAATGGAGTTGTCTGGTGCCGCGATGTACGCAATAACGCGTAGCGTCTGGTCTTCGATTTGCACGTATTGCAGGGCTACGTATGCTTCGGTCCTTTTAGTGCAAGGCGAGCTTACGGTGAAGGAGTTATTGGTGGGATTAATCCTCACCTGATCGAGGTACTGGGCTTCCTCGAAGTTTTGCTCGGCTCCTTTACACACGGCGCGCAGGAGCGTCTCTGCAGTGGTTGCACGGAGGTTAAAACCACCTTGAGGCCTAAATACCACTTTATAGTGTTCTATCGGTAGTTGAGGTAGCCGCTTCCTTCTCGGTAGCTGCCTCTTGGCCGGGGGCTTAGGAGCTGCGTTGGCGTCCGTGACCGGAATCGGCGGTGTGTTGCCAGGCTTCGGATGGGCCCTGTCGTGGGCTTTGATGGCCAATGTCCACAATGCAGGATTGTTGTATTCCTCCTCGGTGACCTCGTCCCCCTCCACCGTGTACACCATGGTGTCGGATCGCGGTGGAACTTGATGTGGAACTCAGTCGGAACGCGGCGGCCTAGCTCGCCCGTGTAGCCGATGATCACAAAAATTCCCAAAAATGGGCCACAGGACGGTACTTGTCAACTGACAGTCACTCTACGTGGTCACCACCAGCGTTCTTGAGTCGTGTAGATCCAAACTCGCGAACAAAAAAGTTCTCGTCGCAGGAGCCCATGTGAGGCACGTCCTCACAGTCCAAGCAAACGAACACCTACCGGCGGCACGTATAACCTCGTTGACGACACCCCCTCACTTTCGGGTGGCCGGAAGACGGTGACCTTGGCGTGTGGTTCCTCCATCGGTTAGTTATCGAGTACGTTCTTGGCGCGCACGCGAAACGTGTACTTGGTGGAGGGCAGCACGCTGCCCACCACCTCGTGCCGAGTTTGTCACGGCGTCTCCAGCGATACGTATAACTGGCCCGAACACCAGGATACGTTGTAAGCGTGAAGGGACCTCAGGAAGATTTGGAAGCCGACCAGGAGAGGAGAACCTCCCCCGCGCCCACCTGCTCCGCGTGCAGCAGCACTGGGCGGCTGGGCGCTGCGTAGCAGTGCGGAGACAATTTCGATGCGCCACCGATGGATACGCACTACACAGACGCTACGATGTAGTCATGGTTGAAATGTTTTACTCTAAAATCATGGCTAATGAAACAACATTGCAGGTCTATCAGGTCTCACAGCAAAGGCAACAGACATTATGCCAAGCACCTAAATAAGCTAAGAATTAAGGAAACCACATTGATTAAGCCTCCTAGTTATGCCATAAAGCGGGGATACAGAACGTGCAACAGTACTTTTGCAAGCACAAAATGAGAGAAAACGTAAAAAATTCATCTGGAAGCGTTTGCAAGCTCATTCCAGGAACGATGACTACTGGCGATCGGCAAAAAGATCATTTCGATCATGGAGCGACTCCGCAAAACAAAAAAAAAAGGAAATTTGAAAGATATGTTCATCATATGCGACCACTTCAGAAAGATGATAAACGAACCAGTAAATAGAAAACTAGGAGTATTGCGACGTCATAATAAGCTGTTACATGGCTTTTTCGGGCACAGACGTCCGAAGACATCAGGCATCCGCTTCTACTAGCCTCACTGGCTACGATGGTGCCAACAGCAGACGGCCTAAGTATGCTGTTTGCAACTGCTGCCAACACTTGCAATCACCCCGTCCAAGTTTTTTTTATGAATCTCACGCCTACTTACATAGCAAGCATCGACTTCGAGAAACATTCACTCATTTTAACCGCAGATTGGCATCTTTTCTTTTTATGCCAACCTGAAAAGGACCAGGTTGTAGTTTTCAACGCGGCCTGTCCACGCGACAAATGTATTTCGTGGAGGTTACAAGCATATCAAGGATTATTTTGTTTTTGAAGAAATAATGGACAGAAATAGTAACAGAAGCAAGAATTTGCGCTACACTGATATACCAAGGGTCCCAATTAAATGTAACCAAGCTGTTAAATAAGCCAATTGAAATCATTTGTGGGCTGCTTGCTGACCAAAGATAAGGAACTAATTTTTTGGCTTTGGTAATGGGGTACAGCCCAGTCAACCACCGTACGTACGTCCGGTTCTGGACATACGGACATCCATGGAAGATCCGCGGACGTCCGAAGGACCACCCACGGATCTCTGACGGATGTACAGAAATACTCATTTGAATCTTCCACGGAGATCCGCGCCGGATATTCGTTGGCGTATCTATTGAGGACATTCAGAAATTATGCCTCCTCTACTTAGAAGAAGCCATCTATGATTACTGCAGGCAATTAATAAATCTGGCAGACTCCATGCACTTATAACGAGTCCATGAAATGCTTGAAATTGGGCTTGCGCCCCGAAGTATCTCGGATGCATGCCTCTACAAAGCAACTAATGGCCACAAAGTACAAAGCTTCACATTGATGGCAATTTTATTAACGAAATTTATGCTGCTTCCAGTCTTCAAGAAGTTTTCATTTGGTGCTGACAGCATAGCATAAGGGCGAGCAGTATTCTTACGGGTGAACTTGTAGCCGAAATTGGGACGATTTTGCATAAACCAAAACAATGCACTGTTATCGAAAGGCTAAGCAAATATTTATGCTCAACATACTTTAATAAAAACAATATCAGATATATGCAAATCAGCATTTCCGCAAACTTGCCTCTAATCATCAATGCATCTCCATGCCTGTCAGGCTTGTACAAGTATTTGCAGTGCATATAGTCATTATCACCATCAACCTGAATGCAAAGTGCAGGAAGCGAAAGTTAGCACTATGATTTGCAGTCAGGGATAATAAGGCTGAACACTTTCAAGGTGGCAGTTTTATTCTGTAGCAGGTATTAAGCAAAATGCTTCATTCACAAACTGATACTCCCATTCAGAAGCTGTTAGCAGCCCTGTGAAAAGCAAGGGTGACCTGTGCCATTTAGAATCCTATGCACTATAATATGAAATATTGCACATACATGCCTCACCTCCCCCCCCCCCCCCCAATTGGTGGGGTCAACAGTAGAAGCACCCATATCTGTTATACTGCGCAGAGGTGAGAGGTCTTAGGATTGGGCCACGTCGCCCTGCCCTTGGCAGTGCTGCAAATGGCTTTGAAATGGGGTATAGGAACTAGTGGAACATTAAGGAGCAATGCACATTGTTCACGTATCGAGATATGACAGGCAGGTGAGAAAGGAGCGCAGCATCCTTTTCATACATATTCATGCATATTTTTATCATTGGTTGCCTGAAAGAATAGTACAAAATTATAGACATGAAAAAAGCCAGCAGTTACTAAAAACAAGGAAAGAATAACAGAGTATACTTTCTAATTTGTAGCGCTGATCAACAAAGAAACCATATTATTTTATAACTGAAACTTGATTGATTACAAGGCACAAAAAAAACCAAACCCACATCCTTATAAAGTTTAGAATATGTAGCTGGCAGAGCAAGCCCATATATTTTCCACTGTTCATAACCCATAAGCAACAAAATATTTCTTGAAGTGCAATATAGGTTTGGTCTGGTTTATGGGGTTTAACATCTCAAAGTGACTCGGGCTATCACCATAGTGGCAGTCTGGAAATTTCGACCTGCTGGGGTTCTTTAACATGCACTGACATTGCACAACACATGGGCTCCTTGCTTTTTGCCTCCATAGAAAAGCAACCGTCTTAGTCGGAATTTGATCTTGCATAGTAAGGTTCAGCAGTCAAGTGCCCTAGCCATTGCACCACCGCGGCAGGACTGAAAGGCAATATATTCGTTTTCCAGACACACTGTAAACACATACCTTAGTGTAAAAAGTCCGCATTAGGCAACGCTATAGATATGACCACTCTGAGAGCATAATAAAAAGTGACAGATTCAGTCCATTTCTTGCCAGAGAGTTGCAAGTAATCTGCGATTCAGTGCCTTGGTACTAGGTACAACGAAACTGAACTATAGCTGGACATTCCTGCGACTGCCAACTACAGAACGCAAAAAACAAGGTGCTGATTATGTAAGGGGAAGAAACCTGCACAACAGTTCAAACTTAACTACATACTGCTGAAAACAGGTACGATACTGTCACTAACCCAGGTCAGTCACCTCCACAGCACATGGCCAAGGAATGAAGTATGAGAGAGCAACTTATGTAACACACACACATGCAGCATACCAGCTGATGCCACTATGCAGAAAAGCATGGCCTTTGTCAGAATTACTCGGTATGAACGATTCATTGATGAACCGATTGTGGGGCTCGTTGGTTTTCAATCAGTTTCAGCCGCACATAGCAGGATGAGAACAGAGCATGGGGAAGCACACAGGATAAAAACGCGCTGTACCAGACTTAAAAGGAAAAAGGTATCTATAAAATGAGGGCATGTAAAGGTGAAATAAAATCAGGGATAAAATTAGATAAAACCACAGATGAATGCAATATATGTGCTTGAGAGGAACACATGCTGTGCTGGCACATTCATCTTTGAGCTTCACGATCATGGCTGCTTCCACTAGTTTGAGTGTGAGCTTAATATGGCATTTGTTTAGAATAGTGTTTGTTAAAAAACTGGGTAACATTTTCGATTGCTGTCACATTTGTGACAGTGCACTGGAAGGTATCTGGACTGTGAAACTTTAACATCATTGCTGCAATCTATAAATCAGTCTTCTATTGATAGGTCGACCAGTTTAGCCAATGTATGCTTGCCAGAAGATAGTGGAGGGAGTATGTGACGATTTTTGTGCATGCTACAATAGGATTCTTGTGTCATATAGTACAATCAGTGTTTCCCATTGCCGTATCTACCAATAGCAAAATGTACCCCTGTTTTTGAATAAACAACCATTCAGAGAAAATGCCCCAAAAAAATCTCACACACAGAGTAGTGGAAGCCGCCACTATCACAAACTTCGAGGATGAATGCATGAGCACAGCCTCTATTTTCCTTTCATGCAGGGAGGTTGCTTTAATCTCTGATTTTATCCTTGATTTTATTTGAGCCCTTTACACGCCCTCGCTTTGCACATTTTTTTTCCTTTTAATAGCCCGGTTCAGCTAATCAACAATGAAACTTTTACCTTTCTGAAAATAAAGATACCAAATGTCATAGAAAAAGCAGTGTCCACCCAAAGAAACAAGGCCAAGCAAACACAGCAAAAGCACAGTCGCACATTAAGACTAGAAGCAGTCACAAGCCGCACAACCCTCACAATACAGAAAATTGCAATTAAATACTTCATTTCTGTGCATAGCTAGTGATTGTGTCGATGACGCGTTATTCTGTTTCCTCAACGGTAGGGTACTACAACTTCTTTCTCTCCACTGGTTGTCTCTCAGCGAGTTAAAAAAAATTGTTGCTGAGAGGTGTCTTTGAACGCAACCTAAATGTAACATACACCCAATGAAGGCAGGAAATGATTACGGTGAAGGTAATTGTACAGTGTAATCATTGTCATAGCGTCACCACCTGGCTGCGTTCACGGGTGGTTTTGCGGCTATTAGGGATCAAAAACATCACATGATGCGATCTAAAGGGGAACACAGCCAAGGAAAGATGTTGGTAGCTTATTTTAAAGTTGAAAATTAAAAATAATTGCACTCGAAGGATCTGAACAGACGTACCAGTGTTAATTCATTGCGCCACAGAAGCTTTTTTTTTATTAGAACAGCGGGAACGGCAGGCTTTAAATGCGCTCTTATTCATTTTGACAATATTTCCGCTGTTTGTCGTCAAGTGACGCTGCTTACAGGACCCTAGTAGAGTTACTACTCTACCACTGAGATAGCGGAATCGTGCGTCGCTGACACATCTGCTGCCTTTCTTTTTTTTTTGTCAAAAAAAGCCTCTAAAATTTCATGCGCCACTTCATGAGTATTGGGCAGACACTGCTTTGGCTTATTGGGTAAATTTTATTTCTTCGAAAGGAAAATGTTTCATTGTTTATTAGCCTTATGCATGGGTGATAGAAGGATTTTGCGAGATAGCAATGTGTCATGTGCTTAGGTGTGAAGGAAGAGTTTGGCTCCTTGTTTTCATAATGATTGCTGATAGTGTACATGTGCTTGCGGGTTGTTTCTTTGTGCTACTGGCGTTGCGCCATTGTTCTTGTGTTCACTGACAAATCATGCAGCATGTCATTGATAGCATATCTGAAAAACCAGGGCTCCAAAGACGTAAGGAAGAGTGGTATGCTCACAATTCAAGGACCTGTAGCTCCATGGATGCCGTAAAGCCTTCATATCTGCCTCAGCATTGATCTCTGTGAGCTATAACATGTTTGTCAAGGCTGCACCAATGCATGGCATCATCTCACTACGGTCCATACACAAAGATAAGGATGTAAGTACAGAATATGAGTGAAGCCAGCAAATCTAACCGGGCCTTCAAACTTGGTGGTACACTTCACTGCACAATGCAACATACTGTGCCGTACATGTTTAATCACTCTGCAAGCCGAAGTAAACGAGTCAATATTATGCAAATGTAATATCATTCAATTTTCAGCCTACCTGTTCTTTCAATGACCTGGCATTATTTCGGCACCAATCCGCTACGTGGGCAGGTCACATCTACAAAAAAAAGGGGGGGGGGAATTAAAAAGATAGCGAAGTCACGCACCACTGCAAAGCCCTAGTAGTTCGCATTATCCCACATCTACGAACCTACGTATCATTCACGATTTACCACGAAATCTGTGAGCTTTCTTTTGTAGCCGTGCGGCTGCGCACGGGTGAACGTAATAATTACTCTCATTCCAAAACTCCACTCTGCCTTGAGGGTTTCCGCTAAAATATTGCCAAACCCTCGTAATAAGAAACGCAGATAGAAGAGAGGCGCGAGGCACTCGTTTTCGGGCCTTTGTGGTACGCTCGTCAACGCGAATAAACAGGTCTCGTGGCAGGACCGCCTCACGCTTGTAACCACTCCATGCTTGAAACTTCACGCCAGGGTGAACAAAGTGCGCAGTAGGTTGCAACTGTGTTATAACACATCACCCATCCAGCAATAACATCTAAAAGTAATGTTCGCGCACTGTTACTTACATTCGGCAGTGACCAGCCGCTCCTTTCATCCAAAACAACAAAGCACCATATCGGCGAAGTCAGTTGCAGAAAGCTTCAGGGCCGAAAGGAGGTCTCGACTAGCGCATAGGTTGAACATCACTTTTGTAGCGCAGCCAAATAGCCACACAATAAACAAACAACACAAAATAAGCTCGAAAAACGAAATTCCAAAAAAGCACCACGGAACTGCACTTAACGACAAAACCCGCGGCCATGGCGCCAAAAATACTTGTCTGCTGGATTGGATCGGATTGCATCAACTTTCAGGTGTTTGAGGTGTATGCTGTGCTGCCTGCCTGGTAAGAGTTTCGTTTTCAACGAACGAAGAGTGCAAGCGCCGGCCCGTAAGAATGCCGGAGAAAGAAAACGGCATTAATTATCAGATCAGATTCTAGAAGCTAACATGATTAATTGATTGATTGAATGTCCTTTATTGAATGGGAAGGCTCATGGCCATGGATGGGGATAAAGGGGAGTAGACATAATCTTCATTGTTTAGGTCGTCACTCTAATCACACTGCTCTAACCAGGCCACTAAGCGAGCCATACTTGGCAAATATCATCTGTGTGTTAGCATCAGTTTCTAGAAGGGAACGGTAGTTCAGGCGGTAGGGTTCGATCTCGGGGCCTCCAGTAGAAAAAGCAGGGCAATCCCGAAGTAAATGAGATATGCCGCCGCAGGTTAGAGTCGTACAGTTGGGGCACGTAATCATTTTCTCCGTATACTGCCGCCAGCAGGCCATAATACGTGGCGTGTAAGCCGCATGAGCGATGAGCTTATTCAAAAACACTTCTTGACTTCGGGTGAGGTGGGTTCTTCTCGTAAAAGGTGGGTCTGGTGTGGCCACCTGTATGCGATGATTAAATTAGATGTTATTTTATATGAGCGCTAATGGGAATGGGGTCAGATAACTTTGCCATCTGCACAACAGCCGAATCAATTGTTAAATATTTTGCAGGAGAACAATTAAAACATGTATGTCTGCCACAAATTCGTGGCCATAGACGAACATTCACGGATACCTCTCGGACGTCCGCGTGCGTACATCCGCTCGCCATCCAATAACGGATGCCCCACGGACATACACCGAATCTCCGATACGGATATCCGAATTTGGACGTCCATGCGAATGCCTTACGAACGTCCTCTCATGGCAATGGAGATTCGGACCCTAATCGGACGTACCACGGATATCCGTGGTTGACTGGGGGGTTCTGATGTTGTTCATAGTCTTCAAAACAAGTGACCGAAAGCTTTTCATCAAGCTACCAATTACGCAGTTATACCTACAGACCTTACAAGGAGGCTACCGTGTGACCAGCTGCTCTGGCGCATCTCTCTCTCTCAATGCACACACAATTACCATCGGGGAGAAACCTTTAAAAGTGGATCTTGCTCTCTACGCAGAAGCCTAAGCAGTCTGCAGCACCACCACAGCATTATTAGAACACAAACTATAACTTGGCACTAACATATCAGCCAGCTGTTATTCAAGATGGTGTGCAACTCCTGCAATGGTACTTTTCTGCTGGAGCGACTACATGAAAATAAGAAGATTAGTATTTCCCAGTTATTTTTTTAAAACCGTAAAAATACTCCACACTAGGCCACGTGACTCACTACATCCAGCAGTTGGTTTAAGGGGATAGAAAATTTTGTCTCTTTCAAAGCTTAGTTAACTTTAGCTGGCACATCAGGTAAATTACGCTCTGAAAATATAAGAGTGCTATTTGCGCAAAAAAAAGCTCTCAGTATCACTCGAAAAGCCGTAGTTGCAGGCAATCCGCCTTTCGCGCGAGTTTTCTGCGCATGCGAGAAGTCGTAGCGGCGACCGATGGAAACACATTGAGCGGCGTCGACGGCGTTTCTCGGCGCCGCCAGTGCACGGGGGCTGGCGGCACCGGGCGGCACGGTGGCCGTCACAGGCTTGGCAAAGCGATGCCAACCACATCTGCCGCGTACGGTTGCCACTCTCTAAGCGCGCCAAGACGCAAGACGCGGTTTTTCAGGTTTCCTTCGCCGAGTCGCGGCCAACAACGACGTGAAGCTACAATTAGGGCCACCAAGCGTCAAGATGTGAATGGCCGACCTTAGCTACCTACTGCGTACTCTCGACTGTGCGAAAAACACTTCGTTACAGGTATGTATGCATCTAAAGGAAATGTGCATAATGAAAAGTATCTACCGGAGTTTGCACCAAGCCTGTAACCCACCAGTGATAGCCGCAATGAGCATTTGTTCGGCGCGTCTGATGGCGATGTATTTTGTCGTTTGTTTTCTTTATGTGCGAAGAGGCCGGGTAGCGCAGATATCACAGGTGGCTGTGTGCGCTAGACCGTAATATTTAGCATGCTTTATCGCGACTGCCGCCTGACTAAAAAGAAAAGAAAAATTGGGCGTTTGTTGTGATGCACCGCCGTTCGCGAGCCGAGTGGTTGAGCAGGTCATGAGGCTCGCGAACGGCAGTGCATTAAAACGCCGTATTTTTTTTCTTGTTAGGCAGTCACGATAAAACCTGCTAAATGTTACGGCCTAGCGCACAGAGCCGCCTGTGATATCTAAGCTACCTAGCCCTTTCGCACATAAAGAAAAGAAAGGACAAAATACATCGCCTTCAGGCCCCGGCGCAACTAAAGCAATCACGCACCGAAAAAATCCTCATTGCAGCTATCCCTGGTGCGCTACAGCCTGGGTGAAAACTCCAGTAGGTACTCATCATGCATATTTCGTTTAGATGCATACATACCTGTAGTATCTGTGTTTTTGCCGCTCGGAGCACATGACGCACTTGACACTCTTGCACAACGCACAGTATTTTTTTAATTAAAGTTTCGCCTTCGTGCACGCCAAAGCATCCGGATTTTGTTCCTTTGGTGTACGCAATCAGATGCACTTCGTCAGGGAGCTTGATAATTGTCGTCTACGTCCAACCGTTTGCAACGGCAAGGAAACCGCCCGGCACAATAAATGAGTCTCCTGGAGGGTTCATGCTTGTTCACTTGCAGAGTGGATCGCTCTGGACGTAGAATAGGGTTGGTTCCTGACCGAGATGCGCATCCGATATGTAGGAGATTCACATGTGTCACCAAGTTGTTGATTCCGCAGAAATCGCGGCGGAGGCAGAAATGAACGTTGGAGATCCTTTCACAACAGAATGACCATTCTCTGCGCACCGAGAACCTTTTCACCACTGCGACCACATCCGTTCTGACTCCTGAGGCCAGAAACCGGCTACAGCTCTGAATCATCCATTGCCAGAAAAATGCAGCGCGTTTCCTGCAGGTGTGCATTCCGGCCGGGACAATGCCCTTTTCAGGGGATGTGTATATGTGCCTCTCTGCCGAGCTTCGTAGATGAAATCTTATAGCTGCACGGTTGTAGATGACGCGAGGAGGAAGCGACGCCCATTGCACCATGCGGGCGCCGCGGTGACCACATTGTGCTCGGTAACTCAAGACACCCCACCCCGCGCATATGCGCCGCTCAAAGTCACAGGAGACAATTCCACCTAGCTCTGCAGCATCAACAAACCCCTGGCTGCTTTGCCCTTTGAGATCCCCTCTCTCTCTCTCTCTCTCTGCCCCCACGCTCTCCTGTCTGCCGAAAACCTGCACGCTGAGAGCGTCTCATTCTGTCACGTCGAACACGGCCTGCAATACACGCTCTTACAATACGAAGATAGTATATGCGTACGTGCGTTATGAGTGGATTGTGAAAACGCTCTCCCTTCCCCCATACTGCGTGAACATGATATGCTGCAATCACTGTCACTACTTTCCGCTCCGAGGCCAAAAAAGGGGCGAAGCTTTCGCTTTCTACCAGCGTTGGCGTGGCCATTTCGTATGGTTTGCTTTCGCGTCGTCTGCTACACTGCCGCTCAATGTGTTTCCCGCCCGCTCCCGCATGATGGCGCCACATCCTTGCGCGAAAGGCGGATTCCTCGCGTTCTAAAATGAACATGAAATTGGAGGGGTGTAATTCATTTCCTTACATATAACGTCTCATCCCGTGTCGAATCAGTGGCAACGATCGTAAGCAAAATCGCCGGATCGGCGATCGGCCTACCCCTTTGTTACAATATTTAGTAACAAGCCTTGTTGCTCTATATAACTTCGTTTACAAATGCTCAAGCTGGGAAGACGTCTTCTCAAGACACAATGACCTAACCGCCCACACAACACGAGAACAAGTCTTTTCATATGCTACTTGGGGTAAGCGGCCCTGAAACTTTATGCTTGCTTGGTCAAGGGCTGATTCATACAGAATCGCATTAACGCATGTTGAGATTTCGAGAAAAGCAGGCCTAAGAGCGATAAACGTTTAGGCACACAAAAGACATTGAACGTCTACTTCGTACCGCATCTTATGCGTCGAATGTCACTAGGCTAGCTGAGCTTGCGAGTTGCTTCTGATTCTGAAGATGCCACTCACAATGCAGGCTAGTACAGGTACAAGTAATTGTTGTTTGCCACTGCTGCTGCAAAGTTGGCGTGCACTACTTGTGTGTGGTACAATGGTGAAGGAAATGGCGAAATTGAAAAAGGAATTCCGTAATGAGATCCTGAAGATTAAGGAAAAAAGGTTGAAGTGACTGCAAACTGCACTTCGGGAACTATTCAATCACCAGGTTACATTTATTACTGTGAAATGTTATTAACTCTCATTTCTCTTTTTCTTTCTTTTCTTTTTAACAATGTACAATGATTCTTCTCCATAACTGTCTCTACTAATGCTGCTGACGTCTACGGGTAATGAAGCTTGTCAATCGGGCATTGCAAACCGCTTTTTTTTTTTGTCGCCTACGGTTTTTGTAAACAATAACTGAAATAAGCCTGGCTTGGCAGCTATGTCAGTAAATTTAGTATAGACGCAAGAAAAAGAGTGTTGACGTGACACGCCGATGCAGCCTGGGGACATCGTCGTTCGCTGTGTCGTAGATGAGAAAACTGAGGCTAGAGACGGCGACATACGCGACATTCTCCAGCGGCAAACGTGCTCGAGTTCGATGCCAGCACACCAGCTTAAAACACTCCGTAATTTGTCTCTTCGATCTGCCTCTTAGGGAGCCCAAGCTCAAGTTTCGCCGGGCGACGGCAGCGCCGCATTCCTGGCGCGGTGGCGAAATGTGAAACGATGGGGCTTCGCCGGAGCAGACGCTACGCTAGATTCCTGTGCACGCGCGGCGATCGCGTTGCGTCTGGCGGTTATTTGGCGATACAAAAAAGCTTTCGCTGATGCGGAACAGATGCACTAAGTAGCATTGTGTCATGGGAAGCCACAATAGTAGGCGAAGCATCAAAATTCGCGGCTCACGTGTGAAACTTTGCAGATTCCCGTGGAAGCGTGTCCGCAAGACCTGTTTTCCAACACCATGACAGCGTTCTGAGAAGTCTCGCGTTCTTTGTGGAAACGAAAAAAGCCAATTTCCCCTTTCTTCATAAACTCAGAAATGTTGACAATTGACAAAGACGGCTTGGAGAGCCATCAAAAAAGTACAGTGGTTAAACACCATGCATAAAAAGTGAAGAGGATGGAAGATTATCCTGCTCGTCGCTCCCCGCGTGTCTAGTTTTGCCGATTTTTTTGTGCTCTCTCCCTGCTTTGAGTGCTCTGAGAGCAACCAAATCAACAGATGTGACGTCCGCAATCGAGACTGATGTGTGAATGTGCCCTAAGTGTCCACAGCTGCCTTTTCATTTATAGATTGACCAAGAAAATATCTAGGAACGAGGCCTTTTTTTTTTTTCGCGGGTGGGGGCGGCGTTGAAAAACATGCCTTGCCAGTGGCTGCGGGGAGGCGAGCGAAATCTTTCTAGGAGACATAACTAAGTGACGAGGCAAACTGCACGGACAAAACGCCTCGCAACTTATTGCCACTCGGGTCTTCGCCAAACTTTGCGTTCTCCCACCTCAGGAGCACTCCCCACTCTGTTTTATCGTGGCGGCACCTCTCCTTCAAATAAGGTAACAAAAATAGAAACGAAAGCCCCTCATTGTTGGAAAGTAGCAGATAACAGCCTAATAAAGCATGATTAAACTGCGCGAAAAAAAACGGACAGAGAGAAAACACGTCTCTGTGCTCTCTGCGCTCTGTGTGTGTACGTGTTTTCTGTCTCTGTCCGTGTTTTGTCGTGCAGTTTAATCATGAACGACAAGCACCAACTTGAATTCCAGTCTGACAGCAGAGGTCGGGGGTCTCGTAGGCATCCGGAAGTGGGTAGTCCAACTTACAGATACAAAATTGGATGATTTTGTCGCATGGCAGCAGTAATTGTGATCTCCGGCTATCTGCTTCTGCTTTAAGACATTTAAAACATTTAGGCTAAAATAAAACCTTTCTTGGGTGTAGAGCTGTATTTCGCGGCAGATGACGGGAAACAATAACGGCCCCCGTGTTACTAAAATGTTTATTGAGAATATACTAGGCCCTCCTAGTCTTTACGTAGTGGGGCAAACCTTCGCTATAATGATTGGTGGTTAGTAATTGTCGCCATTAATAGCCACATTGATTTTTAGATTTTCGAAACGGCTGTTTTTACTCGGCTTTACAACGCATCAAGTTTTGGCATCACCGACACGAAACACATGAATCAAAGGGACCGTAGAACAATGTAATCGCACGCTACCTGGTGGCGTAGTCACCAGGTAACGTACATGGTGGTAGAAAAAAACAGGACTATCATGCTATATTACAATTTTGAAGCGTAAAGCTTCATTACGAAGGTAGGAGCCGAGCTTCACGTATGCCGGATGCGGTATGCCGAGAACTAGTGACGTCACACCAAAGGCCAGCTGCGCACCCCCCTCGCCATGCTCTGTCGGCGTTGCAGATGCCCCTAGGAAACCATGCATTTCGAGGTCATCGTAACTATCACTAGCCATCGCTCACTAGTTTAGGGATGCTTAAATAACACAAATCAGACATTCACTAGTAGTCAAAAAGTGCCAGTCATGGTTAGCTATCACTAACCAGTATGAATGGTTAGGCGTTTCGAGACGTCCATAGCCATCTCATGGTGACGTCATCGGACGTGGCGTTATCATAACGTCACAGCTGGTCATGTATAATAACCGGTAGTGAAACTGATGTCAGATCCGGTCATGACGTCATGACTGATGGTGACGTAACCAGGATATTCACGCATATACGAAGCTGACCCCGCCTGGCGTTTCATCCCTGTTTCCGTACGGCTTTGATGCTTCCTCGAACGCCGCACCACAGGGCGTAAATAGAAATTGACTAAAAAATGGTTCATCATCAACAACCTTACCCACTGCAAGGCGAATGCCTCTCCTATATATCTCCAATTAACCCGGTTCTGTGCTAGCTGCATCCACTTGACCCCTGTGAACTTCTTGACCTAATCCGCCCATCTAAATTTCTGCCGCCCCCTGCTACGCTTTCCTTCCCTTGGAATCCAGTTTGTTACCCTAAGCGACCATCGGTTATCCTCTCTTAATGTTACCCCTACCATTTTTCATTCCATATAGCCCTCTGCGTTGTCCGCAACTTATGTAGAACCCTCTTGGTTAGCCTCCACGTTTCAGCCCCATAGGTGAGTACAAATAACACGCAACCGTTGCATAACTTCCTCTTGAGCGATACCGGTAACCTGCTAGTCATAATCTGCGAGTGCTTGCCAAATGCGCTCCATCCAAATTTTATTCTTCTTGTGATTTCCTTTTCATGGTCTTGATCTGCGGTTACTACCTGTCCAAAGTAGATATAATCGCCTGCTACTTCGAGTGCTTTGCTACCTAAAACTAACTAACGTAAACTGCTGTCCCTTACCGAGGCTGTTGAACATTACCTTAGTCTTCTGCATATTGATTTTCACGCCTACCTTTCTACTTTTCCTGTCTAGGTCACTACTTATTCTTCGCAGTTCATCTCCTGAGTTACTTAGCAAGCCAATGTCATCAGAAAATCGCAGATTACTGAGGTGTTCTCCATCTACCCTTATCCCTAACTGCTCCCATTCCAAGTCTGTGAATATTTCCTGTAAGCAAGCTGTGAATAGTACTGGGAAAATCGTGTCTCCTTGCCTAACACCTTTCTTTATGGGAATTTTGTTACATTCTTTATGCAGAACTATGGTTGCTGTGCAGCCACTATATATATCTTCAAGCACTTTCACATATGGCTCGTCTACTCCCTGATTTCGCAATGTCTGCAGGTACAGTTACAAGATTCACTCCACTATTACGAACACAAAGAAACTAACCAATAAGCATCAAGTGTCACCATCACCAGCACCTCCTTGCAAGCAGCTTTTCGGTATCTATCAAACACCTGCGTTGCCCTTCACCACACCAACCCTCCCTTCTGCCCTATTTGGCAATGACGACATGTTCAATGCTACTGTCTTCATCATCATCATCAGCAGCCTGATTATACCCACTGCAGGGCGAAGGCCTCTCCCATATTTCTCCACTTAACCCGGTTCTGGGCTAGCTGCATCCACTTGACCCCTGCGAACTTCTTAATCTCATCCGCCCACCTAACTTTCTGCCGCCCCCTGCTACGCTTTCCTTCCCTTGGAATCCAGTTTGTTACCCTCAGCGACAATCGGTTATCCTCTCTTCGCACTACATGTCCTG
This sequence comes from Amblyomma maculatum, assembly GCA_023969395.1. NCBI lineage: Eukaryota > Metazoa > Arthropoda > Arachnida > Ixodida > Ixodidae > Amblyomma > Amblyomma maculatum. The sequence continues at coordinate 74,310 of JAJIZL010024083.1, read as the reverse complement.
CCCATGTCCATTTCTTCTCCTTAATTTCCACTAGAATGTCGGTAACTTGAGTTATTTCTCTGACCCACTGTGCACGCTTTCTATCTCTTAATGTTACCCCTACCATTTTTCGGTCCATAGCCCTCTGGGTTGTCCTCAACTTAAGTAGAGCTCCCTTGGTTAGCCTCCACGTTTCAGCCCCATAGGTGAGTACAGGCACGACGCAACTGTTGTACACTTTCCTCTTGAGCGATACCGGTAAGCTGCTAATCATAATCTGCGAGTGCTTGCCTTATGCCTGCGAGTGCATAATGCGCTCCATCCCAATCTTATTCTTCTTGTTATTTCCTTTTCATGGTCCGGATCTGCGGTTACTACCTGTCCTAAGTAGACATATTCGCCTACTTCTTCAAGTATTTCGCTACCTAATGTAAATTGCTGTTCCTTCCTGAGGCTGTTGAACATTACCTTAGTCTTCTGCATATTGATTTTCAAGCCTACCTTTCTACTTTTCCTGTCTAGGTCATCAATCATTATTTGCAGTTCATCGCCCGAGTTGCTTAGCAAGGCAATGTCATCAGCAAATCGCAGATTACTGAGGTATTCTCCATCTACCCTTACCCCTAACTGCTCCCATTCCAAGTCTCTGAAAACGTCCTCTAAACAAGCTGTGAATAGTACTGGGGAGATTGTGTCTCCTTGCCTAACACCTTTCTTTATGAGAATTTTGTTACTTTCTTTATGCAGAACTATGGTTGCTGTAAAGCCACTAAATATATCTTCCAGCGTTTTCACGTACGGCTCGTCTACCCCCTGATTTCGCAATGCCTGCATCACCGCCGAGGTTTCAACTGAGTCAAATGCTTTTTCGTAATCAATGAATGCTATGTATAAGGGCTGGTTATATTCCGAGCATTTTTCTATCACCTGATTGATGGTATGGATATGATCGATAGTAGAGTACCGTTTCTGAACCCCTGCTAGATCCTTTGCTTGATTGCAGTCTAAGGTTGTCCTGATTCTATTAGCGATTACCTTAGTAAATACCTTATACGTAATAGACAGTAAGCTGATTGGTCTGTAATTTTTAAGGTCCTTAGCGTCCCCTTTCTTGTGAATGAGGATAATGTTTGCATTCTTCCATGGTTTTGGTACCGTCGATAACACCAGGCACTGAAGAAGGAACGCAACAGAGTAGTATGAAAGAAACCCATCAACGAATTAGCGGTGAGGGGGAGGGCAGAAGAGTTCAGGATCTCGCCACAGAATAGGTATTCAGCTCTAACTGAGGATGGCGACATTACCCTAGAGGCAAGGAAGAATACTTTCAGAGATATCATTACTGAGTGCGCGGTAGAAGTAGGCGGTAGGATAGTTAGAGAGGATACCGGTAAGCTGCCTAAGGAGACGAAAGATTTGATTAAGAAACGCCAGAGTATGAAAGTTTCAAATTCAACAGACCAGATCGAATTGGCCGAGATATCAAAGCTAATAATTAAGCGCAAGGTGTTCGATATAAGGAAGTATAATATGGAGAACATTAAGCATGCTGTAAAGAACGGGGGAAGCCTTAAAGCGGTAAAGAAGAAATTGGGCATAGGCAAAAATCAGATGTATGCGATAAGGGACAAGGCGGGCAATGTCGTCACTAATTTGGACGAGATAGTCAAAGTAGCCGCGGAGTTCTATACAGATCTCTACAGTAGCCAAAGTAGTCAGGACCGTAATGAGATTGGCGGTAGGGAAAAACAGTCAGACGTTCCACCACTGACGGAGGACGAGGTCAAGAAAGCAGTAGAAACTATGAAAAGGGGGACAGCTGGAGAGGATCAGATAACTACATATTTGCTGAAGGACGGGGGGGATACCGTGCTACTGTCTTTACTCTGGAAATAATATTGCTGCCAGAAGCTTACAGATGCTGCCGAGTAAAATGAAAGGATGTTCTCCAAGTCTGCACTCTACGCCTGGGCTAGCCACTATACCTCGTAAAAAGTAAAAAAAACACAATGTTTAAATATCTCATCTGCAAAGTTGCCACGTGACAGGCATGAAATTGCGAGTCTGCTGAAAGACACTTCTTCAATGGCTGCAGCCTACTGCTAGCACAAAGCAAATCATGCCCGAGGTCTGAGTATGTCTGGTGGACGAAGCAGCATCTTGACTGAAGACTCTGCCCTGCAGAAGCTTGCAGGCATTCCCTTCCCACACACACACTGGTTGTGACGGCCACTGACTTCTTGTTATTCATCAAAATGTATAGGGAAAATGATGAGGCACAACTAGAAGTTAATTAATATGACGTCAAGGACGTGACGTCACTCAATCGGAATAGAGCCGAAAAAGGGCATAGGAAGGAATTGGCGCGCAATTTAAAAGTACCAACAACAAAATGGGTAAAAAAGACGTGAATTAATGCGACGTAGACGATGCGACGTCGTGCAACCGGAAGTAGAGCCGAAAAGGGGCATGGGAAGTGATTGGCAATTTTTGAAAGTACCAAAGACTAAAATAGGTAAACAAGAAGAGAATAAAGCAACTGGAAGCTACTAGAAGCAACCAACAGCAGCATCCATGCTTTCGCATTAGTCCAATGAACATTCTGCAGTGCTCTTTAATTTATTTTACCTACTCCACGGACTCTACTCCAACTGCATGCCTAAAGGCAGGAAAACAGCACCTTGAACCAACGTTACTAGGTGACCAAAATTCTAGTAACGTTGCCTTGAACAGTATGTACGGACCTTCCCGCTGTGCGGAGCGCACTCCGGCACACTCGGCGTTCGGGCTGTATCTGTCCCCGGGGCACCGGCGCCGTGCACTGAACTCAGGCCGCCATAAGCGGAGCGACGCTTATGGCGGCCGGGGTCCTGGCATCGCTGTGGTGACAGTGCCAGCAGGGACCGCCATCGCAGCCCTCGAAGTCGGCCTTGAATACCGCGTGGGTCATGCTGCTGTGGCCGAGGTAGTAGGCGGACGCCAGGCGCGCCTTCTTCCCCAGCAGCTCGAGCCTTGTGTGTTGAACGCTGTTATGCGCCATTGTCATCGCAAAGAGGTCCTTCATTAAGCACAAGATTACTTTCTCTTTCTCCTTCAGAGTATTTATCCACGTTGCACAGTTAGAGGCGATTTGTCAGCTGTCAGGTTGGTGGATGCAAGTTTTATGATCCCTTTGCTTATAGCGAAATTGGATTTAACTGATTTGACGACAACGTGCTGGTTAGTTTAAACATGCCAAGAAGAGCAGCGAGAGACGTTCGCGTCGGTAGGCCAACAGTCACTACTGTTCTGCAGGAAGACCAACAAGCTCAGCAGAACGAGCACCGAAACAACAATATTCACAAGATAAATAAACAGCCATTACAGCAATAATGCCTGCATTGTTTAAGGTTCAAGTAGCACTCCCATCTTACCTCCGCCGCCGTCACTACAAGTTCTAGCTGCGAAGTTGAGAAAAATAATTATTGCAAAAAATAACTTCGCACATCTAGATTAATTCCACCTTTGTAGCCAAGGCACTCATGCAGCACGAAATTAAATTTAAACTAATGTATTCCGTCTCAAACCGTATAAGTTTTCTTTTTAAAAAATGCCGCGCCGCTGCGGCCCAGTGCTTGGGGCTTTCGACTGCTGAGTAGAGAAACCCGCGGGTTCCATCCCGATCGCGGCTGCCGAGTTTTGACGAAGGTGAAGCGCAGGGCTTCCGCCAGTTGTCCGATGTCGGTGCATATTATGAAGAACCCCGGGTGGTCGAAATACTTCAGCGTGCCCCTAGACGAGGCTCCTCATATATACCCCTGAGTCCTCTGGGACGCTAGACCCTACAATGAAAAGCAAACGACAAGGCGGAAAGTCTAAATTTGATCTTCCGTGCTACAATTCATAGATTTCGATCCAAGAGGCCCTTCAGTCCTTACAGGCAAAACAAGTTTCAAAGCAGCTTTTCCATTCGTGATAAGTAATAATTATAAATATAGTTAAATCACAGGAAAGGGGAGACGCAGTATCTCTCACACGTTCTATAGACACCTGAACCGCGCTGTAGGAGAAGGGAAGAAGATGGGAGTGAAAGCGGACAGAGAATGGGGTGCCGTGGTGGAGGGCTCCGGAATAATTTCGACCACCTGGGGACTTTAACGTGCACTGACATCGCGGGGGGCTAGCCAGCCACCGAATTTTTATATGTTGTAGGCCGTCATTGCACCTGCCACCGCTTAGATGGTGGACGCGTCGGCTGTAGCAGCGCTCGTCTTTCTCTCCCTCTTCTTTTTCTTTCTTCTCTAATTTCTCTCTTCTGTCCGCACGAGAAAGCTCAGGGGACTCAGCTAGAGAGCCAGTAGCAGGCCTGTGCGTTGCCTTTTCTTTCTTCATACGGCCACTACAACAACTGACATCGCACAGCACATGGGCGTCACTTCGTTTCGCCTCCATCGAAACGCAGTCGTCGGCGGTCGGGATTAAAACGTGCACTGACATCGCACAGCAAATGGGCGTCACTTCGTTTCGTCTCCATCGAAACACAGTCGCCGGCGGTCGGGCCAACTGCGTAAGGTGGGGACCAGGTGGGCCGCATGGTCCACCGGGTTTGAAACAAACCGGTGGGTTACGAAGTCAGGATGTCTTACGGCTGGCAAACGCATTCGTGACCAGTCGGAATCTCTATCCGACACCTTATCTCCACCTACGGAGACAAGAGGAGGATGCCTTTGAGATCATCCTTCGAAACATTATTAGGCGTGCCCTGGACCTCCCCATCACTTCCTAACAACCGTCTTTATGGCCCTTGGGGTGGTGAATACTTTCCGGTAGCTCCGGTAGGCACACCTTACAAACCAGTATACGCATTTATCGCAAACGGAGTCGGATCGCCGCCTTCTTGCTCGACTCCGTATCGAACACACCACTCTCATGGAAGACAGGTTTCTCATTCCAGAAATCTGGAGGCGGGCCCTCTTTGTGCGACTTCTTCGTGCCAATATGTCGCAAGAAGGTCATAATGGTCGGCGCCTGGCACGAGCGGAAGGCCTAGCCCGACATTATGACAGCAAAACAGGTCTATTCTACGTGGACGCCTCCGGCCCTCAGCACGAGGGATGGTACACGGCCGCTGTAGTTCACAACAGCAAAACGGTTAACGGTCTCACCTTTGACCCCACAGTACAACACACGCAGAAGAGGTGGCGATTGCTCTCGCGGCCTCAGACTCCGATTGAAAATACATAATTACCAACTCGCAAGGAGCCTGTCGGAACGTCAAACAAGGCTGGACTCCCTTCCTAGCTTGTAATAACTACTTAAATTGCATACGGGATGCGGACCCCGCACCTTATATGGGCCCGTGCTCATCAGGGTTTGGTAGGAAACCAAGCAGGAGACGCAGCCGCCCACGCGCTCTCTCACCGGGCTGTTTTCTTCTCTCAACCCGATCCGGAACCGGATTTTAAGTCTACACCTTCAAAGTTATATCGAAGTGCTATCAAAATTGTCATCGCCTTTACCCTAGCTCATGTAAAGGCCTCAAAAAGGCAGATGAGCGGCTCCTTCTCCGCCTTTTCACCAATACATTGCTGTGCCCGGCAGCCCTAAAACATTTTGACCCTCCTTTAGTGGCAGCTGTCCGCACTGGGGAGCGGTGTCCTCTTAAATGTACCACATGGTGTGGGCCTGCTCCTCCAACCCGGCTATTCCCCCCCTCCCCAACCTAACCCGAGAGGACTGGGAAGCGATCCTTCTCGGCTGCCACTACTTACACGCCCAGCAAGCCTTAGTCGGGCGCGCTGGACGGCGGCAACTGCCACTGGGTTCCCAAACTAGGGACCTCAAACTAGTGCTTGTAAGGACCTGTCCCTTATGGGCTGATCCAAGCATACCTCCTGGCCCTTGCATATCCAATACATGTTCTTACCACCACCACCCCCCGGGGAGTCCGGTGCATTAGTCTGGCATCTATCCACTGCACCACCGCGGCGGGGCATTCATGCGAAGTAGAAAATAAAATTCTTGCACTCATTGATGAAACAAACGCGTACACAAAAAGTCTCTCATTTCACGAAAAGTTGTTTACAACACTAGCATTTGTTTTGTCTCGATAACGCAGTGCTAACCGAAAAGGTTAATATATAAAAACGGTTAACAACACCAAGCTCAAAGCCACCAATGACTTTATCGTTTTGTCTACAAGCAGCACATGCCAGTAATCTAATGCGGGTTTCTTTTCCGCTTAATCTTTGTTTCTTTTTCGGCACAGGATGGTTTCTCATTTCGCATAACTTGCAAATAGGCATATACACATGCTACTACAGAAACGGAGGGTAACTGACATCTATGCTCCTACCGGCTATCGTCATTTAGTTTTTGCTTATATCTGAAGCTGCGCGAGACCTCACCCTTTGATCCATCCTCAAGAGCCTGGCCAGCGTAGACAATAACTGGTCAATCTGGCTCGAGTATCGTAACGAGACTCCAAGCGTGCAATATATATATAGCTGTCTGAACCGGAGCTTTCTGAATCGCGTGATGGTGAACTAAAGGACAATTTCCTTGTGAAAGCACCTCATCTAAGTCTGTCACCCAAGTGTCAGTCACAGTGGGCTCTCTATTAGGCCCTTAAAGCAGCTACAGACAGATGCGCTGTGTAATGTCATTTTCGTTTCCCTTTTTAGATGCTATTTGTATGTTAAAGAAACTATAAATTACCCACCCACATGATCCTCACGTATACTGGACTTTGGTCTTATAAATTCATTCATTCATCTTGAATGACGTACCGCACTCTTTTCTAGCCCTTCCATCTTTATTCCCATATCCCTCTCCCCATAAACAGTAGCACATCCGCGAACATTAACACCGGCTAAAATCTGTTTCATGAAAAAAATTTATCTCTCCCTCTCTTTCCCTCGAGATCCAGCGCCCGAACAGCAAGAGAATAAAGCGGAGCTGCTCTCCACATCGACCGCCGCATGCTCTCTCATCTAAAAAATGGCAATAGCTAGGAAGCATCGCCTAACTTTGGCACAGGAAAGTGCTAAAGAGCCCATGACGTTGGTCCTCTCTTTAGCCACAAAGAGGAACCTCATTCCCGCATTACAGCTCTATAAAAAAAGCAGTGCAGCCACTCACCCAAAACTGAGTGCCATGCTGACAAGGAGATGATAATTAAAGCAGAGAGAAGCATTTCGTCGAGTTTCCTTCCCCCGTGCTTCCCGTTTTCGGGGACCCGTCACAATGTCCATGCCGATAAGCCAAACACCCACATCGCTCTTGTCAACGTCGCCAGTATTGTCACAGTGTGCCATAAACATCACGGTCCCTGTGAGCAAATAACGCGCAAGGACGCAACGGGAGCAGAAACGGCGTACCTGTTTGAAAAATAAACGAGGCTATCGAAAGTACAGCAACTTAAACGAAAAAAGCCGCTGTTAAAGCAGACGCGAAAACTATCTGGGCTATATAAAAAAAGAAAAAAAAAAAGGATATGTAAGGAGCTCGCCAAATATATATCTCAATCTCTGTCCCCTGCCCAACTCTTGATCGAACTCCCTGTATGGGTATGCGCCATAAACTATTTGGTAAACAACAGTGCCCCTGAAGAAAAAGAGTTCTCCACCCTACGCGTACTGACCCTCCTAATCCAAAACAAATGACCTAATAAAGAAGCACAAAACACTAAGCGTGTGTATAGGACAACTTTCCAGACTGGTCAAATGTCTTGCCAACCAACACCAAGTTTAAGGCAAATTACAATTTACATAATAGTCATTCACAATAGCTTATAAACCTGGCAGAGTTAAGGCTGTGAAAGAAATATATATATATTCGTACTGTCAGTATACATGGCCAAATCTGGTGAATCAGATATTTTACAAATATCGTTTATGTACACTAGAAAAATGTGGGCCTAAACTACATCCCATGCAGCAAACATTTTTTAGGACAAAAGCTATTTTAATCAACATTATTGCATTTCATATGTCGAGGTCTCTTGATAAAGTAATCGCTCACCAAGTTTAGAGGAACACCACCTATTCCATGGCCATCCAGTTTTCTCACCAGGTTTCGAGCCATACGCAGTCAAAAGCTTCAATAAAACGGAGAGTTGAGCTAGTTGGTACATGTTTAAGGAATAACAGCGCGGAGTCGAAGGACAAGGAAGAAGACAACGCCTGCGCTGACTATCAACTGCAGTTTGGTTGAAAGACACACGCAAAATATACTCTTTTCACAACCAAGAGCGCATGGGCAACTCCAACCGCCAAACAAATAACTCAGTCTTTTGAATCAAGATATATATACAGAAGGTGTGCTTACACACGAGTCATGATTTTTATGAATATGAAAAGCTTCTTGGAGGACCAAGAGCAGACCAAGTGTGTATGCTCTGAATTCGGTATTGATTAATAACTTTTTCTTTAACAACGATAAAGCTTGCTCGGACAATTTATCTTTTAGAAAGCAATAGTGGTATGCGTTAATAGCATTATGAACGCCGATAAACGTTTCCACGCCGCTCCTGTACGAGGGCTGAGAGAGTGAACTCGTCTCGTTAAATCTCGTTTGATGCCTGGATGTTCGCGTTTCGGCACCCGTATGCGAGGAAATTGGCATCCGGTTGTTGGCATTCTGTTCAATATCGAGGTCAACTCAACATCGCCGAGCAGGGTTGCTAAAGGCATTTCATGATGTAAAACGGCTGGTAGCATGCACCCAAGGATTGGACGTCCGTGTTACTTCTGGCATCGCGGAAATACGCTTGCGCACAGTTTACAACGCATTAATTAGTTCAAAGACTCCACGCAGGTTAAGCTTAAGACTCACGTAATTTTCCTACTATGGTTCATAGTGGTTGAAAGGCACCGAAACCCACACACGCATACACACAAGCAAAGAAAAGGGACAAGCTCCACTCGCTACTCCACACTTCCGTTTATAGCTTCACTCCAGTTTCTTCGCTTGTATGTATGTATGTATGTATGTATGTATGTATGTATGTATGTATGTATGTATGTATGTATGTATGTATGTATGTATGTATGTATGTATGTATGTATGTATGTATGTATGTATGTATGTATGTATGTATGTATGTATGTATGTATGTATGTATGTATGTATGTATGTATGT
>JAJIZL010024083.1:0-64810 GCA_023969395.1 Amblyomma maculatum | reverse complement strand
TGTGTGTGTGTGTGTGTGTGTGTGTGTGTGTGTGTGTGTGTGTGCGCGTGGTTTTTGCCGCTTTAATTTACCATGATCAGCTACCAACTAGCCCAAAAAGAAGTTCTGTTATTCATAGTGGTTATTTTTCATTCTTACGTTAAATGGTAATGACACCAATTTTGGACAATACACTGTTTATTGCATCTTATGGTTGATGCGCCAAGCAACTAAACCTCAAAGCTCCAACTCCATCTGAGCTGAAGATATTTTTGAAAGATGTAATTTGGTTTCTTCGTGAACAGCTTGCTGATTTGGTGATTTGGTAATTAGCGCAGCCCCTGATGACCTAAAAGTGATGCCAAGTCATCAGCTGATTGTTCCGTGTACGAGCACCGTGAACAACGGTTACGCGAAGCCGCGATAAGCTGATGTGACTGACCAAACCGCGGTCATGCTGCTATGCTGCTAACCGCGGTTATTGAAAGTCGAGCTTTACGATCCATGATTGCTCTTTTAACCTATTAAATAACGGCGTCTGTGAATGGAATTCAGGTGCATGTCGGTGCCCGAGTACGAAAGTCGTACAAAATGGACCGCTCAAACAACGTATACATTTTATTGAAACACGTCTCAAAAGCAACACATAAAGTACGCAGTGTATAGAGTGCCTTCCTACGGTGCATTTGTGCAACCTTCGCGTACCGCCCGACAGCGCAACAACAGCGTGCTGTGCATATGGTGCGGCACGCTACATGGAGACACACCCAATACTGCAATCCCGTCCGGTCTTAGCAGCATTGTTTTCGCTGCTTGTTGTCAAACAACCACAGGAGCGCCATGAAAGCAAACGATAAGCTCAACAAGCTTACAACACCGAATGACGAACGCTTACCGCAACAGTGCCGCCCGCGAGTGCAACGTACGACGGCGCTCCAGCCGTTTGCTTCTCTCTAATCTCACCTAGGCCTTCATTGCTTAGCATGAAAGCCACAGCGGACGACACTATGCAATCGATCAGAAGCGTGATGTATTAGTACATGGGCTGCTCTGTCATGAAACTTCCTTAATCTTAAATGCAATGTTTCGTAGTAAAAAAAAAAAAAGAGATATGGTTATTTTCCGTGACGCCTTAGCAGAGCTAGCGCACAGTTAGAAGCAAGACGCCAGAGGGAACACGGCAGCACGTGGCCTGCGTGCTTTGCAAAGAGCTGAAACTGATATGCGATAAGAATCAGTGACAAAGGAGCATGCCAAATACGCTTGGTCGGCTGCTTTTTTCGAGCATACGCCTGGTGCCATCCATTCTCGTCTTCTGTTGCTGGCAGCGCTTTGCAAAAACGACCATCGCTGACAAGCTCCAATTGCCACCTCACATCCACAGGAACCTACCAACTGTACCAAGTTACAGTGCCCAACACAGTGTATCATATCGCTCGCCGCAACGACAGGGCAAAATTCCTGCACAAAAAAAATTCGACTTATGGTTTAAAAGAACTTGTAGACGGGCTAGATTGTTTTCAGCTTCAGACGGCATTCGTAGCGCAAAAAAGACACACACACACACGAGAGAAAAGGAGGGACACGGGACAAGCGCTGCTACATCTGGTTTATTGCACTGAAAAGACCTGCAATATGTAGCAAAGACCAAACATGCGTAAATCAACCAACACGCCCCTCTTCATCGAAACCGCTCAAGAAATCGCATTTCTGCCCCCAACAGAGCGACAGACGTGTCACTAACACACCCCTCCCCCCTCTTATATGGAATGCTTCAAGCAGTTCACGCACCTTCTTATCTACGTTCTGCCCAGAATCCGTATCTCGTTCAGCCGCGGCTCACACCCACTGCATCGAGCACAGTGCTCAGGGAGCCTAGCGCCCTTGTCGGAGCTCAAGGAGCAAAAATGTTGCGCCGCGCGGTCGTTAACACATTTGCCTGTCTGGCCTATGTAAACCTTCCCGCAACTCAACAGGATCTCATACACAACAAACTTGCGGCACTCCACAAATCGTTTCTCATGCCTAACACCGCAGGCGGGCCTATTCTGTCGTCACGCATGACACGTGAGCAGAGTTTTGAAAGCTTCTGGGGAGCGGAAAACACAAGTATACCATGTCTATTCGCCGCCTTTTTGATGTTGTGGGAGAACTTTGGGACATACGGCACCACTTCAGGTTTAACCGCAGTCCTACTCTGCTCTTCCAGCTTTCCTGACATGGCTTTTTTGTCTTTTTGACCAGACCTTCTATTGCCGACGTGACGACCACGTAGGGGAAGCATGCTGTATGCAGCCGCTCGACCTCTTTCCTCAAACTCGAAGCCATGGCATGCGGCACGACTTCACGAATGCGGACTCTAATCAAAGGCTAGCAATGGCACTCTTAACTGTTTTAGAATGGGCCGACTCATACGGAAGCCGAGCCTTTTGTGCCCGCGGTGCGTATTCCCAACATACATGATTACCGCCGGAGTTAATCCTAATGTCTAAAAACTGCAAAGAATTCTGTATGTGGAGTTCGTGCGTAAAATCCAACCCCTTACCATTATCATGTGCGTGTGTGTTTTTTTGCGCTAAGAATGCCGTCTGAAGCTGAAAACCATCTAGCCCGTCTACAAGTTCTTTTAAACCATTTGTCTACATCTCAGGGCACTTTTCTGTGTGAAGTTTCCTCGTCGTCGTCTGTTACGATCAACACGCTCTTGTCGCTCTTAGTTGCATCAACGTGCCGCGCAAGGTACATCGCATTCTGCCTACGAAAGGGTCTTGTACCACCGGACGTGAGTGCTGGTTTTTTGAGACCGCCACTAGGGCTGCTCAGGCGTGTTTGCAGGTGCTTGAAATCTGAACTTTGGCGGCAGGTGCGATGCTGTCAAGACATGTTACGAGTTCTATGTTTTGCCTTGGACCCAGGTTGGCTGGCTGAGATTAAGCTGCGCTCGATCAACCAGCTTTCCGCCAGATACACAGACCTTTGGTGGCGCCAAACCCTTAAATCTGTGCTACTGTCTAAGAGGACCAAGAAAAGCAAGGAGCCTCAGAAAAAAGAAGTGCTGAAGGTGATAGGCGATGTGCAGGTTCTTGACGATTTCAGCGAGGTACTGGAGAAAGGGCCTAAATTGAGCCTTGAGCCGCGTGTTGTAGCACATGAGATGCTTGCGCTAAACCGGCGTATTGCAGGGAAGACTAGTGAGGAGGACTCCCAGAGGTTCCTTCTCGATGGTGTGGATGCCTTGATGAAGTCTACGAGCTCCAAGTCTACTAGAAGACGCACGAATTACACAGCCAGCGTAGTTGCTTATTTTCAGCAGACTAGACTGGGACTTCTGCCGTCCGACAAAGAAGATGGATTTGTGGTTGTCACAGAGGAGGAATACCGAAAAAGGGCGGATGAAGCTATATCCAAGAACTTTGTGCCTGTGAAGTCCAGTGAGACCAGAGTTAAAGGAAAGGCTGTGGGGTTGTGAAAAAGCTTGGAACTCGGCAAGTTGGCTAACGCGATTGGTGATACCAGGTGTAACTGCTTATCGGTTTTTTTTTCACAGCCAAAACACACAAACTGGGTGTACCTTTTCGGTCTATGGTCAGTGAGAATGGTACCAGGCAGCATGTTCTGAGTTTGTTTCTTAAAAAGCACCTACACACACTTAGTGTCCATAACCCCTTCTTGACAAAGAGTTCTATCGATGTTGCTAGTTTTCTTAAGAATGAATTAGATGTTGGTTACTTGTCTTCAGTAGATGTGGAAGATTTGTTTTATTCGGTGCCACATGCAGAACTGTTCAGTTGTGTGAGAAATGCTATTGATGGAAGCGGTGCTGTGCGTTTTGAGAATTCCTCGGGTTTATCTGTGGATGGTTTTTTAAGCCTGCTTGAGATTTAACTTGGGGTCACTTTCATTTCATTTGACAACAGATTTTATCGTCAACGACAAGGCATATGTATAGGGTCGTGCGTTGCCCCTGTGTTATGTAATATATTTTTGGCTTGTATTGATCGCGACCTGGAACAGGATTTTAATGGGTAAGGGGTTTTAAAAACTTTCAGATATGTTGATGGTTTTTAGTAGTTTTAAGGAAACAGCCTCGCATCGCTTACGCAAGTGCTGTGTGCAGTGTTTTATATTGGTTTTATGATAATGGTAAGGGGTTGGTTTCTATGCACGAACTCCCTTTACAGGATTCGTTGAAGTTTTTAGACATTAAGATTAACTTCGGCGGTAATACGCACCGCGGGCATAAAAGGCTCTCCTTCCGTATGAGTCAGCCCATTCTAAAACAGTTAAGAGGGCCATTGCTAGCCTTTGCCTAGAGTCCGCACTCCTGAAGTCGTGCCCGCATGCCATAGCTTCGAGTTTAAGGAGACAGGTCGAGCAGCTGCATACAGCATGCTTCCCCTGCTCGGTCGTCACGTCGGTAATAGAACGTCTGGTCAAAAAGACAAAAAAAAAACATGTTAGGAAAGCTGGAAGAGCAGAGTAGGACTGCGGTAAAACCTGAAGTGGTCCCGTATGTCCACAAGTTATCCCACAACATCAAAAAGGTGGCCAATAGACATGGTGTACCTGTCGTGTTTTCCGCTCCCCAGAAGCTTCAAAATTCAGCTCACGTGTCATGCGTGACGACAGAATAGGCCCGCCTACGGTGTTAGGCATGAGAAACAATTTGTGGAGTGCCGCTAGGCGGTTGTGTATGAGATCCTGTTGACTTGCGGGAAGGTTTACATAGGCCAGACAGGAAAATGGGTTAACGACAGCGCGGCGCAACATTTTCGCTCCTTGAGCTCCGACAAGGGCGCTAGGCTCCCTGAGCACTGTGCTCGATGCAGTGGGTGTGAGCCGCGGCTGAATGAGATACGGATTCTGGGCAGAAGCGTAGATAAAAGGGCGCGTGAACTGCTTGAAGCATTTCATATACAAAAGAGGGGGGAGGGGTGTGTGAGAGACACGTCTGTCGCTCTGTTGGGGGAAGAAATGCGATTTCTTGAGCGGTTTCGGTGAAGGGGGGCGTGTTGGTTGATCTACGCATGTGTGGTCTTTGCTATATATTGCAGGTCTTTTCAGTGCAATAAACCAGATGTAGTAGCCCTTGTCCCGTGTCCCTCCTTTTCTCTCGTGTGCGTGTGTGTTTTTTGCGCTAAGAATGCGGTCTGAAGAAAAAAAAATATTCGACGGTTGACGCAGCCGAATACTCCGACCGCGAAGCTTCTTCGCTTGTGGCAGTAGACCACTGTGGACAGCCTTTGACTGCGTGTTCGATTCCCGTGAGATCATCTGAAGAAGGTGACGAGGCGGCCATAGCCTTGACGATGACCATCACCTCTGCAGAAACCATCTTCACTAGCTCTAAATCTGCAACTCATAACTTCGCCAAGAGCCGGGTCACCTCCGCCGTCCTATCTCTCCTGCATTCCACCAAACTTCAACTCCACCAGATCCAATTTCAGACGGAATCCAGTGGATCACTCATTCCATACAGTTAATTAGGTGGTCCACAATTCCGCACGAGGGTTCGTCGAACGAGCTGTGTCGTCAGCCGTTCTGAGGATGGCAAGAGATCGTGTAGTTAGTTTTCATGACATCGCCATGCAATACCGCTTAGGTAGACTTCTCTATCCTCTCGCGCATATTAGGACGAAAGCCTTTAATTGCTCATCGTTGTTGTCAGCAAGAGTGTCATGCTTTTGCGGCGCTCTGATTGGTTGAGGTGGAGATGACGTCATAAAGGTCTCGACCAATCACAGGGCACTATCGTTTGGCAGGCGCTGCCAATTAGGGTCTCCTTTCACATGGGAGGATGATATCAGAATCAGCCTGCCAAGACCCTTGCATTTCCGTTATCTCTAGGCCACGCAGAGACACTCATACGACTTGGTTAAAGCGGGGCTTTATGTGTTGGCTGGTAGCTTACGCTCTCTAGTCATATCGATTCAGGCATCCGTGTGGAGCCTTTCATTTGGCGCTTCCTCGAATACCGCACCACATAGCCCATAGAAGCAGATGCACTAAAATAAGGAATCGGCGAAGTTTCAAACAAAGGCTATCGCCTTGTCGCACTTCAGTGGTCCAAAGTGGGATATTAATATTTTGTTTACGAAACTCCGAGAGGTTGCATGGCGGCAAGTACTAACGAACACGATCCCTAACTCGCTAAATATTGTCTCATATATTCTGTGGTCTACTCTTCCTGTATACTATGTGGCGAAAACACCACTCTCTCACACACTTAGGATTGCGCTCTGGACGCCCCTCCCGCAGGCTGGCAGCTCTCAAATCAAAACCAGTGGGAGGCTGTGTGCCTCAGCTTCGACTTGGACATACAGATCTAGGTCATGGCAAAAGACTAGAATTCCCCGAGCACCACAAGCTCATGGCCACTTGATGGAGCTATATCCGCACACTATTGTACTACTTCCTGCCTTCCTAAATAAAGTTTATCCTCCTTTTTGTGCGAAATACGTAGGCCACGCTCTCCCATGTTCACTCTCATATTGCTTCTAGCTGTCAAAGAACACTTGATAACGGCCACCGGCCGCCGCTGCTGAGTGGCTGTGAGCAAAAATTCCTACCATACGGGTCATCTCTCCTAAAGAAGCGTTCATTTTTTAAATTCCCTTTCGCGAGAACAATAAATTTTAGCATGCTTTTTAGACACTAGCGGAAGGGGCGGCTTGCGGAAAAATAGCCAGTGCAGCCAGCGTGGCCCTGTTTACGGTGGTGTTTATGGCATGCCATCGGACGATATCGGCGTCACGGCGAAGGTGGATGTACGGGTAAAAGCTATATCGCTATTCCCTGAAGCCTGTGTTGTTTTCAGAAACAAGCATAGTACATTCATGTCGGTATTCATTCTGGTCTGTAAGCAAGCGCAAACACAGTGCAGTGTATCGGCAGCTTATCGCATCTGGCAGAGAAGCAGACGACGTGGCGACCGGTTTCGGTTTGTGACCCTAACAGGCTTTTCAACACGACAATCACTGCGAGGGCCTTCGAGGTGTCAACTTCAGTCAGTTATTTCGAAAAAGAGAATGCTTCGAGGGAGCTAAAACTACTTCGAAAAAAAAAATAATAAGATGTAATGTTATCTGTCACACTATAAAACTATCATATACTGGATGACTGTGGCATCACCCCTTTGAGATTGTATTCAAAGAAAACTCTTTCTGTTCGGCTTATCTTCCCTTACTTTCAAGTATACTTTCGTTGCTCTCAGAAGTATATTTGTATTTCAGGCTGCACGTAATACATTCGTTCATGTCCATTTCATGATATTTTTTTTTGCTTCATTGCCCTCAGACACAATTTAGGTGTCGTTATTTTTCTTCTCTTCGCATGACCACACGAGAGAACGGGTCCAAATCCTTCAAAGAAGAAAATAAGAGCAGCGCGAGCTCACGAGGAAGACCATCAAGAACGGAGGCTCCGCCATAATTTCGACAGGTTTCTAACCAACGGACTTACGCTCCAGATATCCGAGAACTACTGCACTTTCGACGAGATATGGGCACCGTTGAAAGAGTGAGTCGCGCGACAAAAAGAAGTAGACGCACCGCTAACCGGCCTTCCACAGCGCATCCTATGGGCCAGCGGTCCACTCCGGACAAGGCCGGCAACAGTTTAGTCACCCCTACAGCAGCAAGCTCGAGCGTCCTGTCCCCCGAAGCTCCGCAGGAGACCGGTGCTAAATTATCCTACCATGCAGCAGCTAGCTCGACCGTGCGGTCCCCCAAAACTCCGCATGAGGCCGGCGCTAGGTTATCCCACCCTGCAGCAGTCAGCTCTACCCTGCTGTCCCCCGAAGCACAGCAGGAAGCCGGGGCCAATTTATCCGCCCATGTAGAAGCAAACACGACCATGTTCTTCAGCGAAGTTCCTTTGGAGGCCGACACCAAGTTATCTCCTCCTGGTACAGTAACCACTGCGGTCGTGCTGTCGTCGCCCCTGGACCACATCCTCATCTTCGGCCATGGCTGTTTCCAGAGGCTCGTTCTGCTCTGCACCACGCTGGCCTTCTTCACGTCCGTGCTGCACGTTGCGGCGATGCAGAGCCTGGCGCGCCCCGTGGACCACTGGTGCAGGCCACCAGAAGGGTTCACCCAGATGCCCGTCGAGGTATGGAAAAACACCAGCCTGCCACTTTACTCTGATGGCGTGACGCACAGCCAATGTTTTCGGTACGATCCACCGGTACACTCGGGGGAAGAGGACGACTTTGATGCCCGGAGAACAATTCCATGTGATGCCGGTTGGGATTTTGAAGTAGATGCTTCTTCTGGAAACCCGGTAAACTCGATTATCAAAGAGTGGAACATCCTCTGCAACCGCCGCTGGATCTTAAAGGCATTGACAGCTGCCTATATGTTCGGCGGAATGGTTGGTGCCCCAATGGCAGGGATCGCGGCTGACATAATAGGAAGGCGACCCGTGTTGTGCATCTCGGTTTTCCTGCTCATATTTTCCGGCATTGCACTAATCTTTGCCAAGACTGTACTCACGTTCGGCGCTCTCCGCGCCCTCTCCGCCGCATCCTCCAGCGTCCTCGTCACGTCCACCCTGCTGCTGTTCGAGGTGACCGACACACCGCACAGGGCCCTGTTCTGCAGCGTCGCCATTGCTGGCGGCACGCTCATGGCAATGGCGTACGATGCTCTTGCGTACAGCAATGCATCCGACTGGAGGGTCGTCCAGGTCGTGTACATGATGCCGACGGGCTCCTTGATTCTAGCCGTGTACCTGATGGAAGAGTCCCCATGCTGGCTTCTGGCTGCCGTGGACATGCGGCGAGCTGAGAAAGTTCTGTTCTGGGCGGCACGTGTCAACAGCGCCGACCAGGATGTCTTCAAGCTTCGCCTGACTGCACTGAAGGACGAACAAAAAAGGCACCACGACAGTGGCAGCAGCTCTTTCTTCGCTTCGGGGTCAAAAGGTGCTACTTTTACCTTTTAAACGCGCTACATATTCAGTTATTGGAATGAAATCCTATAGCAGGAATGAGCAAAGCCGTTTCAAATATATATTTAGCTCATTCGAAACAATAGCGCAGGGATGGGAAACAAGAAACAAATATGGGCCGTACATTCACTCTGCATTCATCAGCAATTCAGGGCTTAGTTTGGACACTCGATTGCTAATCCACGCAATGTCAGCTTTTACTTGGCGCTAGCTCGGCATGTTGCGTCTTTTTGCGCTCTTGTACGAAGCTTTATGAACGCGCGATCACTAAACCCATAGCAAAAAAATATTTCTGCGTAACAAACTTGAACTTTGATACAGCAGCAGAAACAACACTCGTTTAAGCAGAGATAATCTGAAGTTACTCCTGAAACCTGCTCAGAGCTGGAAACTCACAAATGCCCGTACATGTCATCCGTACGTGTGGTTAACTTGATAACGTTTATCTGTCCTTTGTTAAAGTATAATTGTGCAACCAGAGTTGTTCAATTTCATTAGTGGTGATGAAGCTCCGCTCTAGTGTTGTGGGTGAGCTTTGTACGCCGCAGACGACAGGCACCATCTTGAACACTGAGTATAGATCGAACAAGCCAGTCGGCATGATCAGTGAGCGGAATGGCGTGCATATATTTTATCGTTCGGCGTGTGGCAGCTGCTATGTTCCGCTGCATAGGAATGCCGAAAAAGGTCGTTTTTTGGCATACTGACACAGAACAGCGCGAAATAGGAAGTGTGCCATGTAATGGCAGGAAACATGAATTTTACGTTCTACTCTCAATATATCCGTATCTATAGAAAACGTGTCGTCTAAGTGGTAGTTTCCATGACTCAGCACGAAGTAGCGATGTCTAGATTGATATTTTTATCGAACTCGGAACGGAAGCCACACCCGGTAATGGCGAAGAGATGGAAAACTTTTCCAAGGGCGGCTAGCTGACCGCGAGCCAGCGAGTATTAACTTCTCAACACACAGAAAACATGGCGTCTTCCATTCTTGCCCATGATGGAGTACTGACCGGCACTAGTTTTTTGACAGGGTGTCTGTCTTTCATAAAAATCGTCATCCATTCATGTCTCCGTTATCAGCAGTACATAATCCTGTGCTTACATCAGTAAAAGTTAGGCAGACGATAAAGCTAGTGTTGTGGCTGACGGTCACACGGTCTGCGTTCGTTGCAGTCGAAGTTTGCAGTAAAAAAATGTTCCCTTTATTGCACCCAAATAAATCACTCAAAAAATTTTGATGTTTAATACCTCAAAGCCCTGCCGACATGGCGCAGTGGTTAGCGCGCTCGAGTGCTCTACTCGAGAATTCAGGATCGAAACCAGGGCACGGCGGCCGCTTTTCGATAGAAGTGATAAGCAAAGCGCCCGTGTGCTGTGTGTGTTTTGTTGCTACTATAGGAAGGAAGAAAGGAAATGCACGAGCCTGTCAACTGGCTCTAGTTGAGCCCCCACCGCTTCCTCGCGCTAACAGAATATAGGGATAAGAGGAGAAAGCAAGGAAAAGGCACGTGTCACAACACTCATCGTCCGCCACCCAAGCGGCGACGAGTGAAATGACGGCATGCACAACAGATAACAAGTGGCAAAGGAGCCTTCACACGAAGTACGAAGACCACTAGGTTACCAGAACCGGAGGAAAGGGAGCAAGCTATAGCTACCCACCTCCGCCCGGCGTGCAGTGCGATTTCAGTGTATGTTAAAGTCAAATGGTCGAAGTTTCGGGAGCCCTCCACTGCGGCCTCTCTCATAGCCTAGGCCGTTTTGGGACGTTAAATACCATAAACGAAACAAATTGCACAAAGCATCCGAGGTGAACGTTTCATTTTTCACAACAGGACCCATAAATCCTCTTAATGAACTGTTTAGAGTAATCTTGCGCTGCAGACCCAATCATCTGCTGAGCGAGATCCGCTTTAGGGACATGGTATTGCCACTAGCGATTGGGGCACTCACGGCAGCTGGTGGTAGGTATTAGGAACCACGTCAAGCATGCAGTGGAGAGCTTCCCGCAGCGGATGTGCAAGCATAATGTGTGCCAAGCGTCACTCCGTGTAAAACACTTGAGCAACGCATCGGCTGGCTCCAAATAAAGTGACGCGTGGCCACTGTTCTTGGTATGGTAGCTTCCGCGTGGAAGTACAATCGCATAGGCCTAAAAACAAAGTTACCCGTAAAGCCATCGGCTGCAGTCCGCTTTGAGCTTTCATTTATTAGTGCGCACTAACCAGTACCCAGAGTGATGCGTACTGCCCGCAGCAGCGCTGCAAAAGCGAAAATGCGTTTGTGCAGGCGACATGCGCCACATGACAATTTCCACCAGATAGGCGTACCTCGTCAGTCGTGACTGGCGTTTAAACGACTGTCTTTAAAGAACGGTCTAAGTTCGGTCGAAAACATTTTTTTCCCCAAGTGCCTGTGAGGCTTCGCCCCCAGAACACGAAGCAGCAAATGTTTTTTTTTTTTTAAGAGCAATTAGTAGCACAGTTACAGCCGCCACAATGAACCGATTCAGCTGTGTTTCGCTTCTCCTGCACCATCGTACAGGGTTTTCCCTCTCCTATCTAACCATTGACCATGCGTACCTTTGCAAGCCAAATTCCCCTTCCTTCCTCCTCCGCGTTTCTTCCGCGTTTTGCGGGAGGCAGTGTGTTTATAGGAACGCTAAGGAACGGCGCAGCCCACAAAATGATTTTGGAAAAGGGACATCGCGTGCGCGACAACAGGCGAGAGAGAAGCGCGCTGCGAGTGGCTCACACAATTAGTGATCTCTGCTCACAATTCAACTTTCAGTCAGAGAGGCGGACCAGTGGATGTCGTCCTGGGTAAGTCTCGGGTTTCGACGTCACAACCCAGGATCAGCGGCCAGAGCAGACAGTACGGAAATGGCTTTCGAAGGGCAGCATGAGAGGACATTCATTTGCATTTTTGCTGCTTTTCTGACCGCGTATCGCTGTAGTATTTTGCAGAGACTATCTCCGATAGCTGATGAACGCTTTGGATTTGTGTGTTTAAAATGCCTTACCCTGGTCATTGGCCCTTTACGTGGTTGATCACCGACGGATGGTAAATATTCGCCCTACGTGTCGCAATCCGGATTATCTGCGCAGGGGACCTAGGTAAAATAGTCTAAGGAAAGCACGTTCCCGTAAAACTTAATAATGGCGCGCAGCTTTTCTTATCCACCGATGTTAAGCCATAACTTTTTTTTTTTATTTCATTGCTCCGTCATCATTTTTGAGTTTGAGTTTATGTGGATAAGAGGGCTAAAGGCGACACGCGTGGTCACCTGACTGGGCCACGCGATAAGTTGTCTACTTTTCTCGAGTCACTAAACCTGATCTGGGGCAATTATGATAACAGAAACATGGTGTAGGAGGCGCGAGGTTTTTCTCACTCTCGAAATTGACAACACACTAACCCCGCATCGGATCAATAAAAAAGGAGGTGGTATGATGTTAATGTTAACCAAATATTTTAATTGTTCTGTCATTCTTCGCTTCTCCACAGTACTCGATGACTATAAAGTGCTGTCCTACAATTGGGGTTGAAATGTGTGCTCCTTAATATACTATCCTCCCGGTGCAAATGTATATTCATTTTTGTTTCTCGACGATTTTTGTTCAGGATAATTGAAAATAGGTTGACCTTAATATTAGGATAGGATATCATTATAGATTCTTTAAATTCGACTAATGAACAGCGTGAATTAGATATGGTCTTAAGCTGTAATGGTTTCCAGTATGTCATCTTGAGGCAAAACGAATGCATACTGACTTATCATATTGATGTTTTTATCAGCATATTCAGAATGGACAGTGTGTTGTAATCAGTGCTCAACTACGTGATCATCTATCAATTTTTCTCTTTGCGGGGTGTGTCCAACAGCATTAATGAAAAGATTAATAGTTCAAACATAACAAACAATAAATACTGATACCTTAGGCCTTTTAAAGCAAACTTTATTAAGTGTCCTGGGAGTGCGTGTACAAAATTACGGATCCAGATGGTGCATACGATGCCTTCATAAAATTAGTTAAAACCATGTAAATGCCGTGTTTGTTGGAAAAACTTCTTAAAGCCGAGGAAAGCATGTAAAGATTGGATTAAGAGAGACTGCCTCGAAATTATAAAGAAAAACGAGCTACATAACCGTTTTCTTTCTTCTACACCTCTCGTTCACTTCGTAGCTTATAAACATTTTAGAAATGAAGTAACATTGTTTCTCCGCCAAGCAAATAAAGAATACGCCAATAGACTCTTCATCTACATACAGCACTGTAAAACGAATTACCTGTGTGTGGAACGAAATTAATAACATCTTAAACCCTCAAAGGCAGCTCCAAACATGTACTTCGATCACAATAGGCGATAACAGATTCTACAGAAAGCTGCTGGCTAACCGCCCTAACGATTGTAAGCAGTGCTCATGATCAGCGTTCAGCCGAGCACCTCAATTTTCGCAACCCTGAGGCTGCATTTGTGTCACCGACAGATAAGTATGAAATTGAAAATCACTTTGGAAACCTTCGTGACAGTAAGACTGATGATAGAGATGGTTTCAGGTGTAACCCTTTAAATACGTCATCGATATGATCAGCGAAGTATCGGAGTACATAATCTATACCTGTTTAGAAAAAAAAGATTATTTCCAAAACGAATGAAATGGCTATTGTTCTTATTATATTGTTCCGAAGTAGCGATGGGCATAACTGATCACTTTACAGGGTAGGGGTGCGTCGCGAAATGATCAGCGAACGATCAGATACTAAGCCCGCGCGCCTCCGCTCTTCAACTTCATCTTCATCCCACTTCTTCTGAGCGGAAAAGTATCAATATAAAGTGGCGAGAGATCTTATCTCTCTAACTATCATCCGATAACAATACTTCCCGTCTTCTCTAAATGCTTGGAAAAGGTTATGATCAAGCTTATTGCTGGGTTTAATGAAAAACAGTTTAGTAACTATATGCCAGCATGCTTTCAGAGAAGATCGGTCTCGGTCTTGTAAAGGCAGAAATAATAATAAAGCCATTTAAAAACAGACAGTTTATTCTGGGCATATCCGCAGATTTTTCCAATTCTTTGATCAGATCAGCTATGGGGCTTTTTTACCCAAGCTAGACATATCCGGTTTTCGGGGATACTTTCTCCAATTAATCCAATCTTAACCTTTCATTGCCAGCAAATAAAAATTGAAAATCAGTTTTCCCATTATAGGTTGTACGAAATGGTGTTCCTTACGGCTGTATATTGAATCCACTGCCATATAACATATGTATAAATGATATTACTAGTCTAGATAACAACTGCACATTTATAATATACGCTGACGACACCAACGTATGTATTTAATATGTTTCATTAGGCAAATAAGGGTTTGCGTTCTATTCAAGAATGAACAACCATTACTTATTAGAAATCAGTACTACAAGA
Organism: Amblyomma maculatum; assembly: GCA_023969395.1. Classification (NCBI taxonomy): domain Eukaryota; kingdom Metazoa; phylum Arthropoda; class Arachnida; order Ixodida; family Ixodidae; genus Amblyomma; species Amblyomma maculatum. The sequence goes on along the minus strand of JAJIZL010024083.1, from coordinate 50,442 downwards.
CTAAAGCTATAATTTTCCGGCACAAATGAAATCATTGACTTGCTAGGCTTCTCACTCTGGATAGGGTCAGCTGCCTCGGAATTTCAAAGCCATGGAGCATAGATTTATGAACAATTATCAATAAATATACATATTTTGCCACAGTGTGTTAAACAAATATCTCGGTCACTATTCTCTTCCGTTATATGTTGCTGCTGTTTAATTTGGGGAACCACCACCTTTTTAATGTTACCGGTCTTTCCTAACCACAAAAACAAGCCCTTAGAACAATCGCCAACGTTTCCCGAGATACTCCTACAGAACCGAGTTTTCATATACTGAATGTAATTCTTATCCAGCAGCTATACAAATGTAAAGTCCATGCAGGACTGCAGCTACAAATCCAGTATTTTCCGTCAAGGAAAAGTACTAACTTGAACAGAAGTCTCACAACTTTGGCACGGGTACTAAAAATCATATCATTCCGCGCACCGGAACAAATTAAGGAACTAGAAAGAGCAATAATTTTAACTTGCCACTACTCTTAAACAAAATTGATTATTTACAGTATAAAGATTACATTTGTATAGCCTGTAATGCACAACAGTGTTAAAGGTACGACCCACCAGAAAATTTAACGTCATAGTTTTCAGCGGTGCTATTGCCAGGTGAAAATCATCCCCGGTCAAGCGGGCACATTGTTGAACAATGGACGATCCGTGCGGTAGTAACAGCGCGCGCTCAAAGAGGCTACAGATGACCTCCTTCGACTGAAGTCTCTCGATCATACTATCAAGGGGCTTTACCTTCGACGTGAGGACGCGGTGATATCATGCCCTAGCAATGCGGCTGACGGATGGAGCTCGCGGTGGCTCTCGGAGCGCTACGCGCGCGCTCTCCATAGGTCTGCCGCGTTACTAAGGTGTGACGCACCTTGCGCGAAAAATCCTATCCGGAGCCTCCCCAGGGCCGCAGGTGACAGATTGGGCTATGAATGGCCTTTGGCTTTTATGACGTGATGAGGCGAGGCTCTTGGAACCCCAGTCAGACACCATAGAAGCCATAGTGCGTGTGGCTTTGCTAATGCGGGGCTTTGTATCTATGCCGAATGGTCTTGCGCATATGTTAGCGTGAGACAGTACGTGAATGAGCGTATGTGAGATAAAAATAATTACTGATTAAGCTAGTAGCAAAATTCGAGAACGATAACGAAGGTCAATTGAAGCTATGACGCACAGGAACCATTACCGCGATGCCAGATCGTACGCTTAAAGATTGAGCTTAAGCACTCCAGTTTTCTTTCACGTGTTGGCTGTTTTCGCACGAATATTCACGCGAAGAGTGAACATTGGTGCAAATATTCTATTCTATCGCTACTGGATGCGCATTCGATTCAGTTTTACTTGCGCTATTCGTATTCTGTTCTGGTTTTGGACAAAGCACCATTCGCTCAACGGTAGTGCAAAATGTTTCAGAGGCACAGCGTCATCTTTAGTAGCGCCCTTGTCCCGGAAGGCTCTATTCAACTACTTGGGGTCATTGGTTTAACGTTTATATAACGGCTTTCGCACGCGTTTGTTCATCGCAGACGTGCAGGTGACCGCGCTGCTGGTTAGCCCGAACTTCCGGCAGCAGACCTTGCTCATCTTCGCATACTGGTTCATCACGTTCGGCGTTTTCAGCAGACTCGCAACGAACTCCAGCCCAGAAGCACGCATCGTGCTGGTACTGCTCAAGCTTCCCAGCGTCGTGGTGAACGTGCTCATCATCACGCATGTCGGGCGGCGCAAGACGCTCGTCCTCAGCATGATCGTCCTGGCCCTCGGGGCCGGTGTACTGGCCACAGCGCACGTTCTGCGCAATGCCAGCCATATCATAACGGGCCTCGTGATACTATGGGTGCAGTTCGACCTCTGCGTCCTCACTTTGTTCATACTGCCAGCCGAGCTGTATCCGACCGTGGTTCGTGGAACTGGCCTGTCCTTCTGCTACACCTGCGGGCGCATGGCCTCGTTCTTGAGTTCGTTCCTTAACGACACCCTCTCGGCAAACATGATGGGCATGCTGTACGCTGTGGCAGCGTCGCTGTTGCTCTCCTTAGCGCTGATGGCAATGGGGCTGCCGGAAACCACGGAGATGCAGCCGATCAAAACGATGAAGGGCTTTGTGGCGAAGAAGTGGGCTCTTCACTCTTCCTTGAGGGTCGCGCGAAGATGGAGCAAGCGCAAGGTATCCGGATATTATGACAGCAGACGCATTGTGTCCAAGCTGGCGGCTCGAAGAGAAATCTAAAATGCGCACTGACTGGTGGTGAGGGGGGGAGGGGTATCGTATGGCATTTTGGGAGTAACTGTGTACTCATGCCCCATTTACTTTGGTTCCATTATTGACTATTTTGTGGCTTCCCTCAGTAAGCGAGTATCATTTCGTTCGCAGCGTCGATGAGTAATTATGCATGTCATATTTTCACGAACTGCTAACGATTCATTGTACGACAGATATTGGTTCGTGCTGCGCCCATAACTGGTTCACAACCACTGCCACTCAAAACCATTCATTAATTTTCTTGCTCGATTAAGGTTGTTCCAAAAATTCTCCTCTTAGTGTTCTGGCACGTAACGGCCTCCGATGCTGCGTGCCAAAAGCTATAATACAAAGAAAGGAAGGACACCCTATTTATATCATGCAAGAACTGCCTAACTTCTCTTTAGCCATGCACTAGCGATGCAGAGGGGCTCCTAGACCACGCCTTTTTAGCAGTGATCAATGCACAGAATGTGTTGTGGGTGCATCAGCTCCAGCTGTAGCAAACAGAAACTGTTAAATTGAGCAGTGCGTTAATTTCGGTAAGCGACCTGGGGCTTCCTTACCGAAGAACGCCTTTACAATTGGTGCCCACTTCATTTCAGCGACGCAGTGACCATATTTCATACTTGGGTGCCTGGCGTTAGCTTATTTTGTCCCGTACATATATGGGCACAGGAGAGGCCGTTAAAAGTGCATTGTCAATTCGGTTTCCCTATTTTTGTGGTGTGTTTCTCACGGAGGATCCCTATGCTTTGTGCATAATTTAAATAAATATGTATGTGTCGCGACAAGACTTGTCATGCCTTCACTGTTGATGCTATACCAACCAGGATGATGTCGACCAGCCCACCGCGGGCCTGGGCGTATGAAGTATCTGATGTAGGCCTTCTTGCCTTGAACAATGCTAGTGCTTTTTTTTTTCATGCTGACAAAAACGCCGAGACGCTTAAGTTATTTTGACTAAGCAGAACTGTCTCATTAAATAAGCGAAAACGTAATCCCACGTCGAAAATATTTTGCGCGAAAAACGAAACTTTAGTTCTTAAACAAGCACCAAAAACGTTCCACTGAATTAAAAAAGAAAAAAAACTAGAATTCCATATAGACCATTTTATCAGTGGAGCTGTCATTTTGTGTAGGTGGCGCAATCTAGCGACTACGTTGAGAACAACTGCCATGCTAGTATGTGCGGTCGCATCAGCGGAACAGAAGACAATTAGCGCACATCGGCATTTTGGAGCTTTCACGTGGAAAAGTTTCTATCCTGAAAGTACCTTGCTGAAAGAAATAAGGCCTTTGAGCTGTATTAAAGCCGTTCTGTCATAAATGACCCAGTTTTGTGCCTCATTGGGTCGGTACAGGACTGCAAGTCTGAATAAAATTAATGTGTAACCTTCATGTGGTAGAGAGGTGGTGGCGCACCACCGGCAACGAGGGCGGTGAAGCATGCAAGGCATGACAGCTTTCGATCTACTTAATGACTTCTAAAGATGGGCTATTGTTACCGTTTGAGCAGTGACAGCAAGCGAATTTAGTTGTTTCGTCATTTCAGGAGCAATGCTAATCGCTCTACATTTGTTGACTCGACCGATCATTCGTATACTGTTTACTGCTTGAGCGGCTACTGCGTGCAATTCTCATCCCTCCACTTGGGTTCTCTTCATATGGACTCATTATCCATTTCGGATCCATTTACGCTGCGCTATATAGGTTACTTTTGTTGAGTGACAATGTCAGGTCGTTCAAGCATCCACTACCTGGCGACAGGATTTCAGCATTCTCTGAAGAAGACAATTTTTCGGGGTAGTTGGTTTCCCATCGTTTCCGGTCAAAGCATGGAGGAACAAGTAGGACACACTGTCGCTGAACGGCAACTTTATTTTGGTAATCCGCAAACAACATCATAGATACCCACAGTAAAAACGCCCACGTCTAGATGCTGCAAAATTCTTGCAGAGCACGCTCAACCTGCTCCCAGTTAACGACTATTTTCAGGTGAAAAACGCAGAGAAAGTAGTCAGGTTCTCGAGTGAAAATAAAAGCAAGGCTTTTAGCAGATTCTCCATCAATGTAAAAGATTTATTCTACTCAATACCACAGGATGATCTTATAAGATACCTGCGTGATTTTATTAACATCCATGGCGCATAGCTTTTCTGAATGAGTGTGTCATTACTGTTGATGGTTTTTGGAATTGTTGTCGGTTTACCTCAAATAAACCCTTGCAGAGTGGAATGTGTCTCGTTTTTTTTCAAAAGCGGGGGATTTGTATAGGACCATGCATTGCCAAGGGCCTCAGTGACCTTTACCTCTCCATGCATGACAGACTTCTTAAGGAACGCTTTGATAACTCACGCATTCTAAAAATCTTCCGGTTCTTGCATGATTACTTAGCGCTCTTAAATTGCAGTAGTGAAACCATATTACGTCAGGCACCGCAAGTTCTGACCATGTTTGAGAATAAAATGGCACCACTCGAATCGACCCATGAACTGCCAGACAATAATACCAGTCGTTTTCTCGAGCTAAGACTCTTCTTGTCTCCTAATCAGTGTTGCAGACGTTACCAAAAAAAGTAACAAAGTAGGTTACTCGTTACGCTTAATAAAAGGAACGCATGACCGCCATAAGTTACCTACAAAAAAAGGTAACGTGTTACCGAAAAAAAGAAACGCACGTTACTCAGCCGTTACTTCATGGACATCAATTATAATCGGTGCACCTTTGCTGCAAGAACTCACAATAATATTTTAATCAAGCTCACATTTCACATAAATCTCATGATAGCAATTTTATAAAGTTCATATTTAACATAAGACTTCTCGCGCAAACACTTTACCCGAAATTCTGATTTACCGAGAATACTTTGCATAAATGGGCAGGAATTCAGCAGTGCTATTATGTCCTAAAGTTGCCCGAACACTTCACCCTGATAGCTTCTAGCTATGTGGCACATGATGAAGCCATTTTCTGAATGTGACATCAAAAACGAAATGACTCTTGACTATCAATTCCAACTCTACCAAAAACAAGAATCGCTAAAATACTAACAAACACACAGTAATTCTATAAATTTTCGTGTTCTAAAATAATGTTAAATCAGGATTTCGGATAAAATCTGTTTGCGCGACAAGTCTTATGTGAAATATGAACTTTATAAAATTGCTATCATGAGATTTATGTGAAATATGAGCTTTATTACAATAATATTGTGAGTTCTTGCAGCAAAGGTGCACCGATTATAACTTATGTCCATGAAGTCACGGCTGAGTAACGTGCGTTACTTTTTTTCGGTAACACGCTACCTTTTTTTGTAGGTAACTTAGGGCGGTCATTAAGTGTGTAGCAACAAAAAAATGCTTAAAATGCATAATTCTGGAAAAATGTACTTCCAAAAATAAACAATCGTGTTTTATCTGAACCTGTAAATTAGCACAAAAATGCGATTGTTCGTATGAAGGTGTTCAAAGTCAACCTCACTTGTTTAAATGAATAAAGACACCAATTTTTGAAGCATCGGAAGTATTACGGTTGCTTTGCTGGTTATAGAGAAATGCTCCCCAAGTAATCCGAACTTATCATTTTGCCCCGAACATACTTTAATTTGATTTTAAATACAAGGCAGGCAAAGACTTCATTTTTGAAAACAAATCGACAGTGACATCTCTGTGACTAAAACATCTACATAGGTAAACAACCGGACGTCTTCAAACAACCGTGACGTGGAGTCAGCAGAGCAAAGAGCGGTGACGACACAGGACAGCTCACCGTGTCTGTCCTGTCTGTATCGACTGGGCACCCCACAGAAAGCTCTGCGCTTCTGCTCGCTTGACACGATGGCTTTTCACACTGTCTTCGTTGCTGCGTTTTACAACACCTGGCGTCCATTTCACGGTCGGCGTGTTTTTCAAACGCGGGCACGGACACACAGATCGGACTCCGAAAAGGGGAAGCACAACATATTTACTCGTTTCATTGACGCCGCACTCGTGCATAATGAACCTGGTGTACATTCAGGCTCTGCCTGCTGAACTCGGGTCCCAACAGCATTCCTGCACAAGTGCACAGTTTTCGGCAATGGCACCACCCTCTGTCGTGCCGGGAGACGTGAACTGCACTGTCGCTCCTCGCCTGCTGACGTCGCTGGGCCAAGCTGGTTTCACATCAAAGCGGCAGCGGACGGTGCTTCGGAAAACGCTGTAATAAACGTTAGACTTTCGCGCCGCTTTACTGGAAGCCTATGACATAAAAAATACATTCTTGATTCGCACGACGGCCTCAGCAGCGGAGCTAGCAGACGCCAGACGAATCTCGCCGGGCGCCAGCAGCAAAGTGAATGTGGAAACAAGAAACTCGCTTGTACCGCTGTAATCACTCTACCAGCACCTCAGTATTGGTCAAACAATGATAACAATTTATTCGTCATTCATGGTCCTTTGTACGTAGTTAAGCGGTAACCGCATGAGGCGACAACCCCTAGCGATGCGTCGCGTGACACCGCCGCCAAAGCCTGTCGTTGTACAAGAATGCTGAATTGGGCGAGTTGGTGCGTTTGAATTTTAGGAACGTAGCACAAAGAAGACAGGGACACAATATAAGGTTGTTGTGGCTGGTGCACACCTCACGAAGCGACGGGGCTCAACGACAGAGACGCGTGTTTTAAGCGTTGCTATGTTACCGCCGCCTCCTCGTTCGGTCAAGGTGAGTGCAATCACGCTATATTTCATTTCTAACGCTAAACAGCATGAAGTATGATGAAACACTGATTAAAATTCTTGTAACGCATCGCCCTTTAAAGGGTCACAGCGCAGCGGTGCGCTACAACACTGCAATGCCGACTTGATTTGCAAACAGTGACCGCTCCCTTCGAAAATGTTTAATGTCTAGACGCACTATCCTTTTTTTTTTCTTTTACTACCCTTCCAAGATTTTACTGAATTTCCTCGATGCGTTTGTATATACACGGATCAGACGAAGTGATCGTCTGCAGGTACCAGGTTCTTCGCCCAAACCTGACAAGACAAACAAACTTCACCCGCAAAACGAAAAGAACGGAAGTTGAGCATCCCAATGTCTTCTGCGACTGGATACCTCGCGCGTTGCCTCCGGCGACACGCGAAATTTTCTGAAAACTCCGAGCGACAATGCTTCGGCGGCCGCTTATCCCACCGCGCGACGCGCGGCGTGTCGCCGCGATTTGTCGCCACAGTGATCCGCGATAGATCCGCGATAGCAAGTCACTACTGCCATGACTACTGGCTGACGATATCTGATCGAGCCATGTTTTTTTTTTTTTTTTTTACTGCTAAAACAATTGTTTTCTTTTCCCCGACGTCAGTTTGGAGCTCACAGCGCCGGCAAACAGGGCTGAGAAAGCAGCATCTTAACAATAATCAGTACATATGTTCAACATGTCTAACCAGCTATTTCCCGTGCGCCAACCGCTGAGCTTTCGTGGCTGCTGTCGGTTCCTGCTTTTTCACTTGAGTCGCTGGCGAGCGGGTCGAAATCAAAGTGCTAGGCAATGTGAATAACACCCGCGCTTTCGGGCTAAACAACGTCGGAGAAATAATTATGTTACGCTGAAACACAAAGACCGAAAACGCTACCAGTATGCGTTATTAGATTGTGTGTGTACGGGCGCCAAACCTGCCAGCAGGAGGCGCTCATGTAGCGCTCTCGCATCTCTGACGTCATTGCGCGCTCGTGCTCGAATAGCTCGAAGCCGAAACTAGTCCTGATAAATGCCCTGATAATTAATTGAGGCGCCTTGAGGCTTTTTGTGTCGCAGTCCTTCTCTTTTGGACCATCGTGGATCGTTTAAAGCAAAACTCCGGAACAAGAATTGTACGTGTCAATACTCTTTCCAGAATGCAATAACCAGAAACATAGCATCAGTTGCAGGTAGAAAGAAGCAAAATTTATTTTGAAAACAGAGTTGGTAAACAGCGTTACAGTACTGCAGCGACAACTATAAAATAACTACAACTTGCTGCAGAATTTAAGCAACCGCATTTCAAAGCTGCCATCGGACATCTTGTCTCGCTTCTTGGTGAATGCGTCTGCACCTACGCTAAATAGGCGCTCGACAGACGCACTGGATGACACTGCTGTATTCTCTTCAAAGAGAGCTAATGAACGCGCGGGAAGCTTTCCTTGAGCACACTCAGCGCAAAACCAAAAAACCTGGGTGTAGAGGGGGACAGTTGGAATAAATAACTAGTAACGTGACACCTTACGTCATCGAACAATGTTAGCATAGGTACGTTACCCATTACAGTTCCTAAAGATTTGGTATTCCACATTCCCCTCGCTCGCACGACACGTTAAACATCCTCTCTCACTCTTGGGGGGCTCTCAACTTTCCCCTCCTGGCCTCCTTCCCCCGGAGCTGTGGCAGAGAGGGTGGAGATGAGAGAACTGGCGTAGCATGCCGGGCGGCCCCTCCTTCCACCTCCCCTCTCATCTCGGCCGACAGCATCTGCATCCATAGAGACGACACCGCGAGGCCGAAGCGCGCGGATGCTGCTATGACTGAATATGGGAATTGGGAACTCCCAATAAACAGCTTGGCCCTGTTCCAGATTCCTGATCCGTGTGGTCGAATCTACCGTCCCGAACAAAGCTATAAAGGCTTGTGTCGGCGGGTTTGGACATAATCAAACATTAAAGACATTGCAGCGTTAGCCGCGCTTAAACAACAGCGGTTCAGTGTTTTAAAAGAAAAAGTGCTAAAACATACTGAGAATGGCATCACGAAGCGTCAACTAGGGCTTATATTGCTCAGACACACGACATAGAATACTCCTGGCTCGGTCGCGGCATTGCGAGGATGTGACTTCATCAGGAACGACTTCACAGTCCAGCTCAACTAGTCGACGAAGGCTATTGGGCGGGCAAGGAAGCTTCGCAAAAGCTTTTACTCAGTCTGCTGTGGGCAATGGGCGTCCACATTAGGATTCGATCTTCGGTCTTTTCTGTGTCGCGTCTTCGAATTTTCATCCGTAATGAGAATCCAGTAGCGCATTGCCGTCTCAGTCATTCACACGGTACATCGGTCACAGCTTATATAGCTTTTGCTAGCAAGGTCGAGGCTTATGCACCACACGATAAGTTCCTTTTTTTGCACACGTTCTTTGCAGTCCTCCTTCAAATGAGGGATTTGCATACGACATCACTCGAAATCACGCCCCCTACGTTCCCATGGAGACGGCAGGAAGGCTAGACATGAACATATCTCGCGGAATCTTGCGGACAGATCTCACGAACCGACCTGAATGTTACTTTAAGCCGCCTTTCTACATTTTCGAGCAGTATGACCCTTTGTGTCAAATTCCAGAGTGTACCGCATAGTTAAACTTGTTTGCGAATTCATTTTCGTCAAAACTGTGCAACAATGAAACCTGCTTTTGGAAATGCAAGTGAACTCTGCCAACCAAGATGCGTTTTCTAGCGAGAGCTACACTGTGACAACCGCTCCGCCTCATCGCCGTGGTCGCACTTTGGCCGTGGTCGCACTGACTTTGAACCGTTGCCTAACAACCGCAAAAAGAAGTCGTGGGAGGTGGTAGATAGCAGCTGACATGGTCGAGCACTATTTATTTATTTATTTATTTATGGCGCTGAGTTTGCCACACTGCATAAAAGGTGGTGGTAGAGTCACAGAAATGTTGGAGTGCAGCCATGTGCTAGAAGTCACATAAACTGCGTGCATGAATGTTGTTTGTTATCCATAAGTGGGGAAATGAGAGTCATTAGTCGGTGAAAGTCCAGCTTTCTGTAGAATGGTCTTGCGTATATGAGAACTTCCTGGGCATGTCCTGATTAGATGCCGGACAGTGGTGTCGCAAGCAAGTTCTTCGCAGTGTGGCCGAGCACTAACTGGACGTAGGGCTTCCTGACATTACGTTCGGCAGGAACTGCCATTTCGGGCCTCTCGTTTCATATGGTAGGGTGACATAACAATCAACCTGCCAAACCCGTTGCAGTCCCGTTATCCCTAGAACAAGGAGGCACGTTCATCCGGCTCGGTTCAGGAGGGGCTTTGTATCCTGGCTGGTAGCTTACGCTATCGCTTCATCGCGAAGGTGGGAGCGAAAACCGCAAGGAAGAGGTGCCCTAGTGGAGGGATTCAGACCACCGCGACACAGACGTTTTCGCCTCATTGCACTTTAGTGGTCAAAATTGCCCCCTATGACATAAATAAAGCTGAAGCCACAGAGTGAACTACAATGTGCAAAAACCATGTCTTTACTTTCAAGACGAACCTTAGTGTAGCCATGCTGATTGCTTTCGTGTAAATCCAGGTTTACCCACACGCTAAACCGCAGCAAATAATTTTGCGAACGTGTAACCGCGCAGCTATAATCTCTTCGGATAATTTGGGCAATTCTTGAATAAAAAAGGATTGTAGAAAGCTTGAGCTATCGCCTTTAAGAGTTCAACGCGATAGCATTATCGGGATCCGTTCGCGTCGCCTTCTCATCTTTGCCTATCAGGAGTAGACGTTGATGCGCTATCGGCACTCGCAGATAACGACGACTCATTCGAGCACCCTTCATTAGTAGAGGGCACAGCCGGCACCGCATCCATCGCACACACGTGGTGTGGATTGATTTGGTTTGCAGGCCGTAACGTCCCAATGCGACTCAGGCTATAAGAGACACCGTAGTGGAGGTCTGCGGGAATTTCGACCACATAGGGTTCTTTACCGAGCACTACCATCGCACAGCACATGGGCACCTAGCTTTTCGCCTCCACCGAGGAGCGGGCGCCACGGCCGGGATTTGATCCGGCAAACTTGGGCGCAGTAGTCGGGCGCCCTAACCACTGCACTACCATGGCGGAGCCCATCGCACACACGTTGCAGAATGTAGAAGCACAAAGTGTGGAAGCTCGTCCGTCTACTTCCCGGCACAGCGTGAGCACGCCGGCTAACGCGACCTAGCCGACGTAAAGCACGGTATTTTGTATAACCGAGTGACGGCTCGCGCCATCTGTTGTGGTAGCGCCGTACGATCTACGGAATTTTTCATTGAGTGCCGCATCTAAGGTAAGCAAAGCGGAAACGTTCTTTGTTACTCGCTTAACTAATACTTCCGACATAATGTTTTTCTTATCACACACCGAAACATTACATGGAAGTCATAAGGCAACGCATACATTAGTTCCACCTTTATTCGGAGGGAAGTAATGCGGTTCTATGGCGGAATATAACAAAGAAAAACTTTATGTGGCGGAAAGGCTGCGTGCTCGCCTCGCACGGTGAAAGAACCCTGTGCGACTCTGCGGGTTTCCGCAAGACTTTTATTGTTCCTTTACTCTCTCCTGATTCTCACGTTACAATCACCAGGCCGACACCAGATTTGCTAAGACGCGGGAAACTTAACGCTATCGCGTCAAAAATAGAACATCGAGGGATCATTGCAAGCTGTGATTTCCATGGGCCGCATGTCAAAATCTTCCTTATCAATATTTCCAGTATAACCTGCCACTGTTGGTTTAGGTAACGTGCTCAATGAATCATACAGGGCGTTGCTGACGAACGCTCATCCCACCTAAGTGAAGTTAAAAGGCCTGCTTGTTTCTACCCAAACTGTCACCGAATGGTGCCAGCTCTAAGCAGCCACTCTCGAACATTGTCACATGCCTTCAATTTTTCATTTTTCTCCGTCACTACCTAGTCGCAAAACTTCTATTCGCGACGTTGCGCGGCAGGAAGCATCCGCGGCACGTAAATCTGACGCACCATGCAAGGCGCAAGTAGACTGGCCATCAAAACTCAGCCTGCCGCGAAGAATGAGGCCAGCTAGCACGCGCCAGACGCACACTTCACCATCCTCAACTTTGTTCATTCGGCTCGTGGCCATTGCAAACTGCCTGTACTATATGAGCTAATCATCGCAATTTAGAATCTAGGAGCCATTTTCACTACCTAATTGGTCATTGTTTTCCTCGTTGTCAATCTGCAATACTAAATGTTGAATTATTGGAGATTTATTTCCCTTTGGGCTTCAGCTGATTCGTCTTTTTTATGTTACGCGTGATATTTCGCGCCATCAGGCACGTTTGCTACATAGACCTCGTTTAAATGTGGCTTTCACGCGCAAGTACATACATTTAATTGGACAGGTGGACTCGCCGGAATGCTCAATTTGTGGCATCCCAATGACTGTGGACCATATATTATTGGTGTGTCCAGCATAAGCGTGCGAAAGAGGTGTGCTAGCCGCTTCATTGAAGCGTTTGGACATGAGGAATCTGTCGGAAGAACTGCTGTTGGGCGCTTGGCAGGGCAAGGGAAAGGGTGTCGAGGCAGTGCGTGCTGTTTGCCGTTTTTTATGCGCCAGCGGACTTGATTCGCGCTTGTAAAGCAAGCCACTGTGCCTGTAGATATGTATTTCATATGCCTTCTCCCACATCGTCATTCATTACGATCTTCTTTCTTCTCTCCTTCCCCTTCCCCAGTGCAGAGTAGCAGGCCAGATTTCAATTATTCCGGCCAACCTCTCTGTCTTTTCCTTTCAATAAATCCACCTATCTATCTATCTGTCTTTCTCCCGCTACATGTTGTTAACGGTGAGAAGGAGCCCAAATCAGCAAGAGAGGACGTACAAGGATTCCTGGAAAGAAAACCTCGGCCCGAAGCTTGTGCGTATTCGTTTCCTTCAACTCCCTGGTGACGTAGCACCCATATTACCTCCGTCCGTGCAGCTGAAGTGCTGATTTAGGATCTCCCTCTCCGTTAACAACATATTATTCAGAAATATTACAGCATTTGCGCCTTGAAAGGCAGACATTCCCGAAGCCCGCTAAGGGTGTTAGAAAATCAGAAGAGTGACACCTTCGAAGGTTACAAACTATGTCATTTAATAATCCAGCAACACTTCATGTCATTGAGCCCAAGTCCATTTCAGCGCAGTGCATATTTTGTGCCCAGAAGGCAAACATATACCATATGGTATGGGCTTGTCAAGAAAATATCAGTATTGGCATATTAAATCAGCCAACGTGGGAAGGCTGGGAGGCGGCCCTGTCCAGCTCGGACCTCAAGGAACAACGAGCCCTCGTGGAAAGAGCACGGGCAGCGGCTTTTAGCAACGGTGCCCGGACTAGGAACCCGATCAGCCTTCCTCTAATCTAAACCAATGTGGCTTTCAATAAACGTTTTCATCATCGTCATCATCTTGTTACATGCGGGTGCACGTGCCGGTAATGATTGCAGAAGAAGAAAATCCTTCGTGCTCACGAGGCGCTCCTATCGTGTCTGTCTCGGGCGCCCGCATCACGGCTTGGCACCACTTGTTTTCATCAGCGGACGTTCTCCTACTTCGAGATACATCTGTGGTACTGAGTTCCTTCTGCGTGGCGCGGTCTTCCTGCTGTCCACAGGACCGGTCCATATCGCACATCTCCTCCTTTTCGGGTATGTGGCCAGGCGGTCTTCCTGAGGCCTTGAGATTTTCAAGGATAGCATTCCTTACTTCGATCCGCTGTACCGGTGCCACTAATCCATTTTCTTGCTACGCAGAACGTTACAGCAATGGCTGCCGAGCAGAAACGAGATTTGGTGCGGTACGATCAACAGAGCAACCCCTACCTGGCTCTGTTTTCCTTCCTCACCATCATGGGTAAGTGCAGTAACCGCGCTTGGTGGCACAGAGTCGTTGGTCAGCGTAAGCAAGGAATAGCGCTCTACCACGCAAATGGGATGCGCTATGCTATTCATTCCGGTTGCTCTTATTACTGTAGTCTACATTTTCGTAACGATATTTATTGCTTCAGGACGATACAGGATTTCTTGCTGAAAGGCCAGCTATCGTCAGTTGCCACATTCGTGTCAGTTTCAGTGCTAGAATGTCGACTTCAACTTTTTCGTTCGGTTTTATATATCGGACACCCAGAGGGAGTGTCGGAAGTGAGACCACATCCGAGTGACAGCGGGTGTGAGGGCAACACCGACCTGAATCCTCCTAAGCGCCACCTCCTCTGCACGGGTGAGACCGCGGGGGAGTGATACCGCAGAAGGAGGGATAAGAGCATGAGCGCGGCGCCGGGAATGTTACTTTCTTTATAAAAGAAAAGTAGAGTCGTCCCCTTTCAAGCACCCGTGGCATTGATGGGTCTTGGGTAACGAGGCAGGGCGCTAAATTCCACTTCGAGAAGGCAGAAGGTCCCCACTTAATACGTACTGACTGCGGGATGTGCGCCGCAGCTGCTGGATGTCTTGACATATTATGGGACAACGGCTGACACGTCGGAGCAAACGTACTGCTTGAAGTGCGTCAGTGCGGATAATAACGTGGGCCGCAGGAATGATGGTTATGGTAGCCACGGAGCAGAGTGCCTCCTGAACTGCCACGAGCGCAGCGCAGAGAATTGTAGGGGGTTCTGAATGTTGAAACATAGATGCCTGGTTCAGGCTAGGTCTCCACAGACAGTAGATTGCCGTTTTTGATTCACAGCTTTGTATGCTTGCATCCACGCGCCCTATATTGGACCCTTGAGGCAGGTGAGCATCTTGCTCTTCAAATCTCCGGAGAAGCGACGATGCCGAGTTGGCAGACATCGGTCAGTTTTGAAGAAACTTTGTATGTGCGACAAGTTCCTCAGAGTTTTGCGCACTCGTTCGCAAAATCTCCCTATTATTTCTATAACCTTGCGTAATTTTATTCACAAATTCTCCACGCAAGTTCTATGAATCTACTTTTACAAAGAACGGAGTTACATTCGAAATATGGACTGAGCTCTTTTCACTGAGTACATATACAATCGTCCGCACGCACGAAGCTTTTGATCAGCTAGCAGCGTGGCTTGGACTCACTCCAGTGCCCCACGTTATAGCCTCTGTTGTGAGACCATGATCTCTATCTTTTGACGGCTCACGATAGCTAGTGCACTGTTCGGCTTGAGTGCTTTTGTGGCTGTGGCCTGTAGCCGCGAGTGGTGCAATGGGCATTCTTCGGCATTTTGCTAGCAGTTGCAGCCTCACGGCTCCAGGCTACACGTTGCAGCTCTTCTTATAGGGAAAAAGATGCAACCTTTGAGAGTGCTTCGCCTTCGTGGTGATCGGACGTATAAGAAAAAGCAGTAAGATTAAACAGGGCAAGCACCAGCTGTGGGCCACCGCCGCAAACGTAGAGAGCATGGTCTTGCACCTGGCGCCATCCACTACGGCGTCTCTCAAAGCCCGAGTCGCTTTGGGACGTTAAATCCCACAAACCAAACCAAAGTTCCGTGGCGCTGGCGCTAGTCGAAGCCAGACAAGGGGCAAAAAACTCTGGAAAGTTTTAATGTTAACTACACGGCGCACCTGGCGACTGAAGGAAATGGATGTTTATAAAGAAATGCCTCAGTTTGCACACATGTGGGCCAATAAGATGCAGCGGTGGCCGAGTTTTCGCATCGCGAAACACTCTTTTTAGCCGGTGGTGGCTCGATTTGCTCGCTACGAGAAAATTTGTTTTCACAGCGATTCACTAGACCTTATTCCTGCCGCTTGGAAAGGAATTGGCGCTGGCTTTTTAAATGGAGCACAAATGAAGCGGGTTCCTTCCCTTGGTCACGCTCTCAATCGTTCGAGTGGCTGTACGCCTTAGTTTAAATATCTGTGTCCAAAAATTATGTAAAGCGAGTAGTTAAAAATGTATGGCTTTGTCTTTCTGCTTGAGTGGGGTGAGCACTAGCTTATCAATTCATGCCGGATTTTTAACCTTGTCATTAAGAAAACAAGATTACGAGCAAAGTTACTTTGTGCTTACTTCTCCTCCGTTATACATTTATAGAAACGTAGCTGCACTTTGCGTACGCCGTACCTAGATCTTGCGTGAAAATAATTGTAAAACATTAGGCTCACTGTACGCCTAACAAAACTCATACACCCAACCATTTCGGAATGAGTATTTATGATCCTCATTACGCTACTACCTGACATTACCAGCAGTCGTATTGCCCGTAAAAAGTGCAGTGTGCTGAGTGCAAGAGTTTGAGCTTCTAAAATTTTCGAAACTCTATTCAAATTAGAACTAATGCTGCAAAAGAAAAGCAAAATTTCTGCCTAGAACTATATTGGCGCTCAAGAAGCGCTTCAGTGCTCCTAGCGAAGTTATTACTCAAACTTCTCTTTGATCAATTCTTTCTCATCAAACATAACCAATATGTGGTACCTTGCTTTTCAATAATATGCACATGGAGTCCTAAACACGAGACCAGAATAATCATAACCAGAGAGAAATTCTATGAGATTCTGTTAGCGAGGATGGCAGCTGACGTCCATCGTCAACCTTTGTTGCGTATTGGAGAAATCTTATATCACTGCGTTTTTGAAGCCCAGGATAGGCTGTGAAAAACGCTCCTGCTCATACGAGTCTTGCTGACGCTACATCGATGACAGCGGTGGTGAAGACCATGCAGCGGCACATCCGCATACCGTACACGCTCGTGGTATTCCTGGCAGCGACGGTCCGCATCATGGTCTTTTTGTCGACCGAGACTACGAAGCCGACGGACTTCTTCTTCGGCTCCCTGGGTCTGCATGCCATAGCAGTCTTCATGCCGGCCTTCGTAGTTCACACCACGCAGGGCATCAACAGCTACATCCTTCGGAGATGCCAAATCGAGATCATGATCTTCTGCCTTGGAGTCTTTGGTACGATGCCCTCAATGAGCAGGCATAGCACAAAAAGAACTAACCTAATTAATATGGCAGTTCGGCTTGTCCATACAGGTCTTGGACAGATGACAGCGCAAAAGATACAGGTATTTAGACAAGGCAAGGAGGACGCTGGCCTTGCAACTTTTATTTCGAATGGTTCAGGTATACATTATACACTCTGCACTATCCGGTTTTACCGCCAATGCAAGCGCAGCAAGGTCGGCTCTTTTTCAAATGTAGTGATAGATGTGGAACTGACGCATGTTTCCCCCAGGTTACATATCAGTACCGATTGGACGATTTTTCGGGTAACATGTTCTTTGACCATTTTTTTCTAATAAAGGTGCTCCCAAGGTGAGGGCAACGGTTTTCACAAGGCAGCATTGAGTGACCAGAAAACTTCCAAATTTATTTTGTTCACGGCCATTTGTTTTTTGCGTTCTTGCAGTTTTCTCTTAGCCTATCATGCATGCATCTCCCAGTTTTGCCGAGATGTGCTTTTCCAAGGCTTAATGAAATTTATCAGTGATATACTCCGCTTTCCGCAAATTTAGCGAAAGGCCATATTGTGTACAGTGTTTTTAAGTATGCATGAATGATTCGCCATACACGTTGCTGCAAGTTCAGTGCCGTCATATCGTCGAACTCCCTGCCGTTTTTGTGCTGCCATCTGTTTAGGTACCTAACGTGGTTTTTCGCGCAATCGAGTCTTGTGCATAATTCAATAAGCAACTTAATAGCACTTAACAAAACAGAACATCAAAACCAAAATCTGATTGTAGGAATTTATTACTGTAATGCGGAATGTATGTCCCTAGAAAAGCAAATAAACATCGTGGCACAAAATGAAAAATATCATTGCCACACATTTATTATCATTAGATTTATCATAGCGTCAAGGAATTGCAGCGAGGCACGCAGACACCCAGATGCAAGTTGCCATCTCTTGCAATTACACGCTTTTAACTATTTGCGGTGCTGGAGCACACAATTGTCTTTGTGTCGCCTTTTCCGTACAGCGCTGAAATTCGTCGTTATGTATATAAGTGCATTATGTTCACAAGTACCGGCTTCGTCAAACTCAATCAGGCTGTGTGGCGTTGCTTATCAGTCGTGTGATGAATGCCACTCACAAACTCGAAGGAAAGGAGAGCCAGTCTTCCAATCTTTTGCGAGACCTTTTGATACCAGAAACCTGTAAACGCTCTGGGGTAAGTTGAGAAAGAAACCATGCTGCGTGATTACCTTTCTCACAGGCGGTGCACTCGATTACCATCTTCAAGTGCAGCCGCTGTATGCCATTTAGATGCCTTTGAATTTAGATGCCCTCATCAAGTACTGGAGACACCTTGCTAGCTGTGGATCACGTTATGAGCTAACAGAATCCTTCCGAAGAAAATCTGCAGACCCGCAACAGAAGCAGGCAAACTGGGTGTACAATATAGTCTGGAATTTTCCCTTAAACCGAGGCAGTAGCTTCTTCCCTGAGTTAAGCCTTCAGGGCCATCGCCTTGCTTAGAAATGCTGAACATTTTGTTTTTGTCACGCTCATTGGAAAGCAGGTATTATTGGTTAAGAAAGTGTATAAGGAAACAAATAAAGCCTTATGTTAAACAGGGATGCTGAACAAAATCAGCTCTGGAAACGAACAGCCCATTTAAGCAGCAAATAACCGAAGAAAGCACCTACGGTATTTCTAGAGGCAGCTCATTGAAGTTTGAGATTAACGACATGTGTACTGCGGACTGAGGCGTACCAAGTCAAGTACACTATTACACACGTCTTTGAGGGGAGGAGTAAAGGCTGAACACTTGGTAATTTTCTGTAAAGGCTTCCGCCATACAGCCCACGGCAACGGGGTTGCAATATTTACAGAACTGGGGTTTAAAGGTCAGGAGAAAAAATAATTTTATACGGATACAAATAAGTAAAAGAGATTTTTGTGACTGCTAACTAAAATCTACATGTTATATATGTCAAAAACTACATGTTAGAAGTACATGTTATGTCACTATTAACGGCAAGGCCACTGCCCGTTTCAAAGCGCTCTGCCTTAACCATCCATATCTATTCAATCACCTCGCTTCTTCGCTGCAGGCATCTCGCTTCTAGCCATCTGCTCTCACACCGCGGTTATCACAGCAAAATTCGCATCATTTTCCCATATGAAAGCGTTACAATCATGCCAACAGAAAGAATGTATCGGTCTCAATCATTACTTCAGTACTCTATGTGGCCCTCGTACGATATGATCACCACGATTTAGATATATACTTTCGCGTGCTCTCTCCCCTTCCTTTTTAAAATGTTTGGGGTGCGGCCCACACACGCCACATACGAAACTTTTTTTTCCAAATAAAAGCGGACCGATCAGTGAACTCATTTAACATTGAATTGTCACTGGCGGAGTCTTCAGACTCCGAGCTGGTGCCTTGCTCTGGTGCACGTTCGACCCACAAGCCTCCGTCTTTAGTCCCGTGTAAACTGTTTCAAATCCTGGTCACTTTGCAACTACGGAATACAATGTCCGTAGACACGGAGTTCCACGCTTATAAAATTCAGCCAAGCAGAGTCGCGAGTGGTGCCTTCTTAAGTCGCCCCTATCGCTTACTCGTCGTGATTGCCGTTTGCCATCCATTCTGAATACTACTTTAGGATTTCAGCATTAAAAAGCCAATTGAGACTGCCGTCAAGGGGTTGAAGCATGCCGATGAGGCCGCCCGAAATAACGGCCGTGTCGGTGCGGATACTGTGCAGGTGCTCTTTGACCCTATCAGTCAATTAACCACGGAAGCTGTCCAAGATGAGGAGTGATCGTTTCGCCAACATGATGCTGGGGCGATTCTGCCAAACGCTGTTTATGCAGTCGAGCACAAGCTCATCATCCATCCAGCCCTTTTCTTGGGCCTGAACTATAACTTCCTTGGGGATAGCGTCGTTAGGAATCATTTCGCTTGTCAAGATGACATAGGGGGGCCGCTTCCGCCCGTCCGCGGTGGCGCATAACAAAACGGTGCACAGTTGGCGCTCCACGCCGGCTGTCCGCACGGAAACACTTTTACTCCCTTTCATTTCAACTGCGCTGTTCCCAGGGCAATCGAACTACACGGGGGTAAGGTCGGCGTTGGCTATCTGAGAAAATATATAGTTGTGCTCATTGCGCACACCGATGACGTACATATGAAAACTGAGCACCTTGCTGGTGTAGTCGGGGAGCAGCTGCTGGTACAGCGTGGTCCTTCGCCGAAGGGATATGCGCTTCCTCTTTAGAAATCTTCGTAACCAGCCGACACTGGCTTTGAAGTCCTCCCGTGGTGTGCTTCTGGCACGCGCCACAAAGCTTGTGTCTTCACGTGCAGCATGTCCGTTGTCAACGCGTAGCCATTGTTCCGCACTACCATTGCATAGTGGAACAACTCTTCTTCCTGGTCGGGATACTTGCACGGCTTGTCTCGAAAAGCACGCCTTTTGTAGCTGGTCTTCCTCAACGATCCTTCTGGTTGCGCCATCTTCGGACCCACTTCTCGTGCATGGCAAATTTTCTTTCTGCTCCATGCTTGCCACGTTCGAGGGCAAACTGCACTACTTTCAGTTTCAAGCCTGCCGTGTAGCTATCGATATGCTTTGCCCTTCGTGCTGGAATAGCAACGCTCAACGGTAATTGACGAAAAATGAAGCAGAGGGTACACAAAAACCGCAACTATGGCGTGAGACCACGTCCACCACGCACCACTATTCACGTGCCTATGACAGTCGCAAAAAAAAAAAAGAAAAAAAAAAAGCCGAGGTGGCCGGGGGCGCGTATTGCCAAACCATATCTTGTAAGAGCACTCGAGCAGACGACGCTCTGGCGCGTGATTCCTCTGAGGAGCATGACCTAGCAACAAATAGTAGAAATATTGGCAAAACGAATAAGACTGCATTTAAAGGCCGCTGGTCCCATCGTTTTTCAGCCCAACGGATTAACACTTCTCATCAATAACCTCAATGAAACACCTGTTCGAATCTAGTATTGCACTTTTTTCTGGATATTTTTTTTACATTCACATATTTTGTTTTCATTTACAATGTTAAAATAACTCAACATTATTCCTGGGGTGTGTTCCTCTTTAGGTTGCATTATGTGAGGCTTTTGGTTCAGTGAGTGTATGTTACCTATAGGTTGTGTTCACAGACACCTTTCAGCAAGAATCGCCGCTTTCAGTTAGTATATTTTACCTTTAGGTTGCGTTCACAGACACCTTTCAGCAAGAATCGCCGGTTTCAGTGAGTGTATGTTACCTTTACGTTGCGTTCAGACACACCTTTCAGCAACAATCGCCGTTGAACTCGGTGAGTGCGTCGTCTGCTATAGTGCTTCTACGGGATAAGGTTGGGCAATACGCGGCTAGCGGCCGAAGCTACCGATACCAATGGCAATTGCCAATTTGTATTGTGGAGACTGGCGGCAGAGGTAAAATACGACAATGATGATGACCTGCGACTTCGGGTGCCATCTGAGGGCGGCATCTGGAAGCTGCAGTAAGCGTGCATTTTGAAGGCTATTCGCGCGTGGGTCGTGCAATGTATTAGTGCAGCCCTCACATTTTTGTTTTACGTTTCATGCGGGAAATTGGCTGCTGCCCGTAAACAGATGCGGCCCTTAAACGCGTTCATATCATATTTACGTCCAATAGATGCCGTTAATTGTAAGTGTAGGTGTCCACATAGAAGAAAGACATGCTGATGCTGCGTGTTTCCTTTCCCCAAACATTAGCTGTGGCTTAGGTCTCTTTAAGCATAGTGATTGCGAAAGCAACACCTCCCTGGCTGCGCTTGGCTCTGCTGGTGGTTTGGCATGGCTTCGCCTTTTGTGCTCCTAAACGATTTACTCTGGACACAACATGGTTTCTACTGTTTGTTTATTCCAATGAACTTGCTTTGGTGGTCCGTAAAGTAGTGACTCTTGGTCTGAACACTGGCTCGCTCACTGAACTTGTAGAACACCGCCGGGCTCCCTATTCTGCGGCATAGGCGCGTTGCTTAGGCAACCGCTCTTGCCTTTCTTCATCTGTCTCCTCGCCACGTCGCCGGCGTTTGCGCGCAGCACATCGCTCCAGCGACGCCTTGTACAACTCCTCAGACATAACTAAGCAGAGCGCGCCTGCGGCGCCCCGTTTATCTCTAGCGAGCGCCCTCACGCGGCAAAACGACGAGGCCGCCACGTGGTAGCTGCCGTGCCGAGCGAAGGAACGACTACGGCCGAAGAGACGAGTTGGGGCCCCTGCTCTCCTCTGTTCGTGACGTCACGCTGACACGTGGTAGCCGGAGCGAAGGAACGAGCTCCACCGACGGCAGAAAAGCGCTAGCAGTATTGCTTTGGCAATAAAACCGAACCACATAAAGGCGTTCAGCCCCGCTGGGTGGTGCAGTGGTAAGACGCCCGAGTACTGTGCCGGAGTTCCCGGGTTCGAACCCGACCACGGCGGCTGCGTTTCAATGGAGGCGAAACGAAGTGGCGTCCATGTGCTGTGCGATGTCAGCGCACGTTAAAGATCCCTAGGTGGTCGAAATTACTCCGTAGCCCTCCACTACGGCTCCCCTTTCTATGTTTCCACTTTCATTCCCACCTTCCTCCCTTCCCTTACGGCGCGGTTCAGGTGTCCACAGAGAAAGTGTGACAGATACTGCGCCTTTCCCTTCCTGTGAACCAATTAATTGCTAAAGATATTCAGCACTTTGGTTGGTTGGTTGGTTGGTTCATAGGAAGGGAAAGGCGCAGTATCTGTCACACTTGCTCTGTGGACACCTGAACCGCGCCGTAAGGGAAGGGATGAAGGTGGGAGTGAAAGTGGATAGAGAGAAAGGGGGCCGTAGTGGAGGGCTACAGAGTAATTTCGACCACCTGGGGATCTTTAACGTGCGCTGACATCGCACAGCACACGGACGCCACTTCGTTTCCAAACTTTGTGCAGCCGCTCAGTGCTTGATTAGTTTAAGGTGAAGTTAACCATGGCGAAGTTTACCTTTGCGCACAGCGTAAAAGCCTCTCGTTTCATTCGCGATGAAGTCATGCTGTCTACGCAAAGCGCCCGCAAACAGTGTGGTCCTCCCATTGCTCAGCATAGCCTCACACCATCTCTAACTCGGCCGATATAACACTATACATAACTTTTCTGCCCAAGGACAACAGGGCTGAGCTGTGTTGATCGCTGACAAAGCCGAAGGGTGTATCATGAGCATCGAGTGTGTGCATTTTTTGCGCAGGCATCACGCTGGCCGTTTTCATCATGTACGTAACGAACAAAGTCGCCGACGACACGTGGTCATTCCGCGAGACCTTGCTGTTCAGTCTATACATGGACTGCGTCGAGCGACTGCCCATGACTGATGAACTCTTCGAAAAAGGTTAGCAGTCACCAACATCCGCTTCTTCCCTCTCATGTAATACATATTTCTTCAATCACCACTACAGTTCTTAAAAAGTTAAAGCACGATGATGTAGGCGCATTAAATGGGAGAATTAGCTCAGGGTCTCGGATGACCGTTCCATCAAATCGTTGTTCTCATTCAAATTTCCCCTGGCCACTTCCTATGTAGTAAAAGCAGAAAAATGGCGTTTTGGTGTGTCATCATAAATAAAAAGACTAGTGCAAGTAACACACACACAGACAAGCGTTTGTGTTATTCGCTGATGTGTTTTGCAAAAAACATATCGGCGGCTAATAAAAAGGACCTGAAAATTTTCTTCACAGCTCGGTTTAAACTCATGTCTATACTGTCGACGCCAGGTTTCCGCCGTTTTGAATTGAATGGTGTTTTTACATGGCCTCCGAGATCCGTCCGAGATGTTCGGCGTCGACCATACCATTTACTTGCAAAATGCCCCAAGTCTGGCGACACGCGTATTTCGAAATATTTTCCTTCTCTGTTTTACAAAAACTTCGTTTTTAATTGGAGAGCTTAACTTCACTTCGTCTTCAAGGTCCTTCTAGGTACCTTACGCCAATGCGTGAGTTTTCTCACAACACGAACGAAGCAAGAATAATGTGGTTAAAGCGCTTGAACCCTGAACGAAGATATGCGGTTTCGATCCTCACCGCGGCGTCGATTTTTACATGGCGGCGAAACGCAAAGCGTCCACGCGCTGTGCGATGGAAGTACAAGTATAAAGCTCCGTGGTAGTCTAAACTATCCTGAGCCCTCCAATGCGGCCTCTCTCATAGTCTTAGTCGTTCTGGGACGCTATACCCTATCAACCAAAACAAACTGCGTAACGATTACAGATAAGGTAAAGGTTGCAAATGTTCACTGCATGGCACGTATTCTAAGCATTCGTGAGGAACTTTCCAGAACGGTTTGAAATCATTTCGAAAAAATAAGAAACGTGAAATGGTGTAGTGGCGGAAGCAAAGTTTTGGAGGGAAAGCAGCCCTGCAGCTTACTTGTAGTCACCTAAGGCAAAACATTAACTATTGAAATGGGACAAGATTATGAATCTTGATATGAATAGTGAAGTCTAATTTCAACGTTATCAGTGGCCAGGATGAGCAGCAGTTAGAGGAGAAACTAAGACTTTTCGTACACAGGTAAAAGCTGAGACAAAACACCAAGACCTAGAAATAACATTCTCCTGATAAATAAGCAAATGAAGCTCAAAGCGCACAGCTTGAAGCAATGAATTGAACGTTAGGAAAATTATACGTAGTTACTAGGTGGATATAGTAGCAAAAGTCTGCTGTACAGTAACCAAGACGATAGGTGGCAGAAATTTTAGATGCCTTTAGCAGTAACCTCAGTTTTCTGTTGATAGAAATGCAATCTTTGAAGAACATACTGAGAGGTTATGAGGAGGAGCCTGAAGTACTAGGTAAATTGCAAAACTTCTTCATGAAGCGTATTAGCTTAAATTTTCTCCGACTGTTTTTAGTCCTAGCTGGAATCGTTAGGGAGGAGAGGGTGCATTTCTAGACATTTAATAGAGGTGTGACAACACTAAAAGCTTCCAGTGATGCCAAATTTTCACAGAAAGCATTGTGGTAGGCGAAAATATATTATTTTAGAGCACAACTTTATGGCACCCGTTCCTGCGTTTCTTGGCGTCACCGTCGGCGTAGTCCCTCGTAACCAGGTTCCGCGCTGCGCATGCACGTGCTGCAGCGGAGAGCTGACCGAGTGGAGCAGGAAAGCCCGATATAGCATTATGTTGTTGTTGCAACTGTAGGAAGATGGAAACGAAAATGCACGGGCCTGCTACTGGCTCTGCCGCTGAGCCACCTTACCTGCCTCATGCGGACAGAGGAGAAAATAAAGAAGAAAGAAATAAAAAGAAGAAGGAGAGAGACAGACAAGCTTCTCAACAGCCGTCGTCCGCCACCGCAGTGGCGCAAGTGCAATGACGGCCTACGACAGGTACTAGCACCGGGGGCAGGCGAGCCATTCCCAGCCCCGTAGGGACAGGAGCAGGCATAAAAGTGGTTTCTGCCTAGAACGCCGATGAACTTTGATGCGTTCAACTGAACGCTAGTTTTGTTCGATGCAACGCTAGGATAGCCCGCACCGCCCGAGCAAAACGCGTAGCCGCCGCCGTTCGCCACTGCGAACCGTCTGCTTACATACATAGTTTATTCTCTGCCAGTTTTTTCTAAGCAATGAGCGAGGCAGCCGGCTGAAGTTCTTCATCTGCCGTGGCGTACACAGTTACTCCGTCCAGCGCCACCGCCGCCTTTCCTGTTGTAGTGCAGGCCACATATGCGTTTCGATCAAGAATTGTTAGTGGAGTGTTTCTTGAAGAACCAATATGTGCGAAAAATAAGAAGTTGTCTGTAATTGTATATAGATATGTTGCTCGAATTCTTTGCTTCGATTTATCGAAAACCTGAAAAATCTGATGAGCTGCGCTCAAATTTCGCATTAGAAAGTAACGCAATCGTCGGCAATTTTTTAATGGTTTTCAGAACGACTTTAGTTATTTGATCGAAACAGAATGTCGCCAAGGACAGTGTTCTGTAATTCTGTAAAGGCATGCCTTCACTAAATGAATGTATAAGTTCGAGAGGAGGCAGTTCTCAACGTTTGCGTATTTTGTTAGTTCTCTGGGGAATCGAGCGTAATCTGCAGTTGGCTGCGCCTGCAACAGTTGACGTTATTGCTCGCAGGTCGATACCCCGTGATGACCACCATGGTGCAATCCGAGTCGCTTATCAACGCGGTCTTGACGTGGGGCATCTTCGGCTACTACCGCTGTTACGAAGGTGTGGGCAAAGTATAGAATTACTTTATTCAACAAGCGCTAACCTTGTAAAGGTCGATTGCCCGTGCTATGGCCTGCTCCTAAAGGGGAAATAATAATGTCTGAGAATGGAGTGCAATTCGTTGTTCTTTAACGCTCATTTTGTTGCAGCTTTCTCAAAGCGTCGAAGCAAGTGAATTTTATTCGGGTGTATCAGATTGTTTTGTGGTTATGAAGTCGTCATTGTAACGAAGTATATTTTGCTATATCTGTCCGGTAGTGTGTCAGAAGATATAACAACAAAAATGTCCGCGGTCTTCAAATTGTGCCTTGCCTTTTTCCTGACTTCAGGAGGTGACATCGATCTGATGTTTCCCTTGCACAACCAATGCTCGGCGATAGCCGTGGGTTTCTTCACGGGCGCGGTCACCATCTTCCTCCTGAACAACATGTCGGTCATCGGTGGAAACTCTGCTGTCACCGTAGTCGTAGCAGGCACCTATCTTACCTACTACATGCTGGAGAACATGAGCAGCTCTGGTGTTACCGGCGTTGTCGTCTACACCATGGCGGTCAACTTACACCATTCCGTCGCCTGTACCGAACTGGCCCGTGCCCTGGAGGAGTGAGCCCCCTTGTTATTTCCGCTTAGAATTGCATTTCAGTTATCCTCTGCTCGGCTCGGAACTGGCCGCGAAAATTCGCTTGAAAAATACTGTCATCGCAAAATCTTCTGATATGTTCTGATATGATATCTTCTGATGCAGCTCACGAGCACTTAACTGTTTGCCGAAGGGAGGCGCACTATGACGTGGAATAAACTATGCATGCTTTAGGGCACTAGATAAAAGGCACACTGTTGTGTTGGTCAAAAATATATTGTCCTCTCTTGCTGGCATTACTAGAATCCACGCATCGATAGATTAATATTGGACAGAAGGGAGCGCGGGGTTAGCTACATGGTCACACCGATAAACTAAGCTTGAGATAGGGGCAGCAGAACCAAAATAGCAATTGTCGCAGTTTGCAGTTCATAAATAAATGTTTTATTAAGCACAGTCATTGAAGCATCAAATTCGCCAGTGTAATTTATCTTCAAACAACTAACGCATCCTGGTATTTTTCTCAGTCTTTCGCTCCTTGGAACTATTAATATGTCATCTTAATATTACAAACCACAGAGGGCTATCCCGATCAAGCACTGTCCTTGCATCTGACCGCCCTATTGGGTTTCTTATTTCCCTTCGTTTCGCAGGTACTGGGACTTGATGTACGACGTGACGGAAACCTTGGCTTCTTGCCTGTCGGCCGCGTACACTGCTTTCCTGCTCATCCAGTACGCTTCCACGCTTGACTGGAATCTCTTGTGGAACTGCTTCGTCGTCGAATGCGCCGTAAGGTAAATGCATTTTGTTTGCTATGGCGCCGCTGAAGCGCGTTTGCAATTTCGCATCGCTCGTGCTGTGTCACTGCCAAAACATACGACAAAATCCTTACCTGCTTACCTGTATAAGAAAGTAGCTAATGCTTCAAAGCATCTTACTATATTGGGGTCCATTTTCCCTAGATACGAGCCTGCTGCAAGCCAAACTATGTTTAAAAACCTCTCTGTGCGGGATGGAAGCTCTCCTTGTTAGGCGCACATTTCGGAGACTCCTTCCACCGCGTTATTCTTATGGTAGCACAAACCATCCTCCCAGTATCGGTATTGAATTGGCAATGTCTGACACTGCATAAATCAACACACTTAAAATTAATTAAATTGCGTTTGACTTAGTTCGGCTAAGACCGGTTATACTTGGTAATGCTGCGTTAAGCGAGGTTAGACTCATAGGCCTGAACTTAATTTAGAGAGTGGAAGCTCTTTTAAGCATGGTCAGGTACTGTTTGAGGTGGTTTTTACTCCTCCATGATGGTCCGCGAAACTGAAGGACACCACAGCCGGATCCAGACGACACAAAGCTGTCGAGGGCATTTTGAAGGGTTAGGTCGCAGCAGGTGAGTCAGATGGAAAGCGATGACGGTAGAGTGTAAGGTTAGGCAGAAGACTGGAAGGCTGTGGGCCACTGCGTCATTCAATGTTCTATTTTTGTGAATATATGTACCGGTACGAAAAACGTTGGTCAATTGTTTGAAGAATAAGCAACGTGTGTGCGAAGTAGAAGCAAAGCAGAGGAAAAAGAAGCCAGTACAGCCAAAGACCTTCACTCAACGAGACAATATTCAAGATTTCGATTTTAAATAGTATGGTGTTTTCTTAAGTCTGGGTCACTTTTCGTTCGGACGCCTATTGAAAAGCGGTAGCTTCAAAGCTCTATACGAAGTGCTGTATTGATTTTAGTTTTTCAGCTTGGTCGCTTTTGAACCTCGTCTCTGTTCTCCGACCACAGGTGTATGGCGGTGGTGCTTCTATATCCGGCGATCGGCCACTTCGGCTACCAGGTCACTGTGCGCCAGGCGATGGTGCTCTCTTGGGCGGGCATTAAGAGAACCTACCTGAGTTCCCTCGCCACTGCTCAGTTCCTGAGGAACGAGAACATCTACACGGAGAGCATCACGAAGGTCTCCTTCTCGACCACTGAAGTGCTTAAAAAATTAAAGGGTTCTGAATTTTTTTTTTGCTGCTGAAGCCTGTATTGAATCGCTTCCTCTAAGAACTCGTACAGATTACGCGGGCAACCTTTGCAATAAACACAACTAAAAAAACACAGCATTTTGTAACAAGACGCACTTGCCACAATAGTTTTGTATTTTTTAAGAAAGCAATGGAAATGTTTCATTCTCGAATAAAAGTTAAATTCATTTTCATCTCGCGCTTAATAATTTCTTTTGGCCAGCTTTTCATTTTGATAACAAGGAAGGCTTTGAAGGCATGATTTTTTCGTCATCGGCTAAAACTAAGCGGCAGTCATGAATGTAGTCACAACTTTAAGAGAACAAAAGTTGTATTCCACAAACAATTCATAGTGCGGCTTGCAGAATATAATTCCCAAGACAGCGCTCATTTCAGGCTACGAAGACGAAGCGAGAATTACTAGTATGCATCGCACAAAGGAAAGCCGAAAGCTCGTCTGAATCTGTAATAATGGCGTCGATCACGTGTGTATAAACGGCAGTGATCCTACAATATCAGCCTATAATGCGAAAAGTTTGATGCTTATTTTTTTTTTTTTTTTCATTCCAGTCGTACCTGTACGTCGTCGGCGACATGGTTCTCACGCAACTCATCAACGTCACCCTCTTGCAGGTGGTCCTCGGCAGCCTAGGTGCGTCCAGCAGAAGGCCTCCCCTTGTTAGCTCCTCCTAACCCTCACCCTGTGCGCAGGCATGCTCGAGGTGTCGGACGTGGAGCTACGCGCCATGCGTGACGCGGTGCATCACCTCAAGGAGGGTGCGGACTCGGCTCGTGCCCTCTACATGAGGGATGACTCGTTCTTGCTGGCAGACTGGCACTGGGTGGCGCGGAAAACGCTCATTCGGAACCCGCTCGAGGCCAACTTCCGACTACAGACAGCCTTCGTGAGCCCTTTCCTTTCCCTCAAGACGCTGACAATTTTGTTTTTGAATCTGCTACCCTAAATGTAAATTATTGCAATTCTAGACGCCTTTTGTGATTCTGGTTATACCGAGAACGCGCAAACGTACTATCGTAAGTGCCATTCAGCTTCCTACAGTACAGTAGCCTTGTCACAGTAGTCTTGTCACAGTAGCCTTATCACAGCATTGAAAGGAGCTATAATCACGTATTTGCGCTTTTACCTGGTTTGGTAGGTTATTATGCTCTTCAGCTTACACCAGCGCCACCTTGATGGCAGCTTCTTTCTTTTTGCAGAGGGCTGGATGCATTGTGCGACTTCGAAAGGTTCCCAGGCACATCGACACATTGGCAGTCGAAAATGTCCTCAGAATTGAGCAGGTACGTTACCGGGTCTTCAGTAATCACAAGCCAATTGACTTAGCCAGTTTTCAGAAACACAGGCATGGAAACTAGCTTTCCTACTTAAAACTACGAAAGAAATCAAGATATATAAAGAGACCACAGCGAATTATATTGGCACAAAATATTGACTATTTTTTGACTGGTATAACTGAAGTGTCCGTTTCGTTCATGTTCTCGGCCTTACTGCTGACACAGTAGGACGCAGAGAAGTCAGTTTGTCTCTCAGTCACGAAGTCTCTATGATAAAAAACTTAATATCCTCATAATTATGGTTATACACGAAAATTATATCTCTCGCGTGCTCTCCCGCAGGATCGGTTGTCTTGCAAAAGCAAGTTAAGTCACGATATAATAGAACAAGTAAATAGACATCTCCAAGTTATGCTAATCACGCCATAACGACATCAGAAATAGACTGCGGTGAGAGCTAGGTCTCCTGCACACTTTTTATTTACTATTACTATGCGGAGGGAGCTTTTAGCCCTTTGTAAAGCCGCGGTAGAGCTCTTTGTTAATATCACAAGAACACTATGAGAAGCTTTTTAAAAATCTTTTTTTCAAGGTCAGCTATGCTCGTCAGTACCGCCAAGGAATAATTCTGCAAAGGACCAAAATGACGTTAATTGCAGCGCTTCAGTACCCATTTGACAAGAAAGTGTAAGTGGAACTTTCTGTTTCTTTCCAGACACGCTGTATATGTTTAAAGGACACTAAACGGGAATGCGAATTTTAGCTAGAAAATGACATTTATGTCAAAATCTGTTAAATTCGGCATTTCTTCTCAAAACTGATTTTGTGAACCAAAACTGTCTGCATATGTTTAAGGCACACAGCTATGCCCCCGCGTATTTCGGCTAGCTGACTTTGACACAACTTGCTATCGGTAAGATACCGGTTAACCCTAATTGAAAAAAGGAATAATTCCTATTACACAGCTTGAGCTTAAGCATGCTTAGGGTACCCGTAATCCTCAGGAGATAGCGCCTATTTCGTGTGCGGAAAAAACTTTGAGGTTCGACGTGCCTCTTCGTTATTTCAATTAACTTGCACTGAGGTGGTTCACCCGGTTGGATAAAAGTGAGCTCCTTAGTCAGTGCTTCCATGGCGTAGATTGTTCCTTCCTGTCCACCGGGAGAGTCTTGTTTGGTACTCTTCCTGTGTCAGAAGCTCGTTGATATAGGCCAAAGCTCTGCCACACAATGCATTTGACTGATTCGACAGCAGCTCCGTAAAGTTTGCACTTCATGTCGTATTAGGTTATCTTCATCTTCTGCAACACTATTTCGCCTGGCAGCTATCACCTATACAGGATGAAGGCTGTGCGGCGAATCCTGACTGTTTGCGAAGTAATGCTCCCTCCGCATGCAGTCCGCTTTGTCTGTTCAAAGGCGACACGAGCAGCAATTCAGGAGCATTACAAAGCGTAAGCTGTCAGTTCAGGCCGAAAAATATGTGAAAAACAAAAATACACGGACTATTAAACAGTAGCTATATCTTTCCGAAATCGACGCACCTTACATAAAGCTATTTGATCAGCGGTCAGGGGCAGTTTTTCCCCTCACGACCCGCCTAATCTGTCTCGGCCTTCCTGTAAGAGCAGTAAAAACCATGTTGTAAAACCCAAACGCAAATGAGGAAACAAATTGACATCTATTCCGCTTTTCCAGAAGCACGGTCATGATTTCAGCGTTGAAACCGACCAAATTGTTAACAGTCCCCGGAAGTGTAATTTTCCTCTCAGATAGCCTTGCATTACAGTTTCTCTTTAAAGTATCGTGTAAGCCCTTGGCAATATAAGTTTCTAAGTCACTCAGCTGAACCAACCTCCATCATAAGATATTCCTTAATCTTCGAAGTCACATTCCAGCCTGCACAGCGGAATATCAGCAGCTAATG
Organism: Amblyomma maculatum; assembly: GCA_023969395.1. NCBI lineage: Eukaryota > Metazoa > Arthropoda > Arachnida > Ixodida > Ixodidae > Amblyomma > Amblyomma maculatum. The sequence continues at coordinate 18,456 of JAJIZL010024083.1, read as the reverse complement.
CGTTTATTTTATTTTCCTACCGCGCAACTTGTATTTCATATGTAGGCAAGAAATTGCAGACAGACGTACTCAGATCGCTATGACGAGTTTCTTTTTAGAATATAATTACCACCTAAGGGCTGCTTCGGTGGTACAAAAAAAATACACCAGGCCGGCCCAGCTAGAAGCACATATTTTATCTATGCACGCATTTGATGCGACGATAGTGAGACTGAAAAACAAGATGAAGACAAATTGTGAGAAGTGACCATTGGCTAGAGGATGAGAGAGGTGTCGGTGCAGATGCTCGCGGTCTGGTGGACAAGATCGGAGAGGTAAGCCCAGTGTCGAGGTGAATCTGGGTAAGTCCAGCATGTGGCTAGAGCGCTGGAGAGGGCCCGGTTCAGGCGAGAGGCCTCAAGCTGCCGTCCAACGACAGTAGAGCCAGGCTTCCTGGGCGTCTGAGTCCAGCACGGCGCCGAATGCGTGCGTCGACTATATGCCCCAATCAAGGAGCAATGCACGAGTCGGCCACTCGCAGGGTTGGAGACAGCAGACAGGCCCCAGATCTGGTAACTCGGGTAGTAGGTCTGGTGGAACGCAATTTACCGTAGCTATGTGGCCGTCCGTCCTCCAGCTACGCTGCTCCCTCGTTCTGATTTCCTCGTTTCTCACTCCTAGCGCCGTTCGAGCAGCCGGCCTGCACGTTCTCTTCCAATTCCTCTTTTTCAAAACGTAGCTTTTTTCCTCCTGGTTTCTTGGATGTTGGTTCTTGCACGCACTAGTTTTTCAATCACGCCATTGAACTGTGTTTTCGAGAGGCACCTTGCTGAAGATGATCCCAAATGGAAACGTATTTCGAGTTTCAATTGGTCACCTAGAGCAAGGAATTTTGATCAACAACCGAGTAGCTGTTTCAATGCGAGATCTGAATTTGTATCTTGAATTCTGATTGGATCATGCCGGTATGGTCCTTATACTTCCAAGATTATTGCTGATACGCTGATATGGAGAGCCCTCAGGATAGCCGACAGAAGTAAGCATGATTACGTTAGGTAGGTGCAAGCAATCCCAACCAGTTCAATCGGCGACCCAGAGCGCTCTCCCAATACGCAATAGTGCAAAATATTGAGGAGAGAAATAGCTCACGATGAGATACAACTCATACATTGAAGTAGTTCTCCGGTGTCGTGAAATAACTAAAGTTGGTACAAGCCACCGATTGTGGTCGGCCTTTAGTAGTGTAATAGTGCAACCGAGCAAAGCAGGAAGCCGCCACCATTACCACCGTTCACCACGAAAGACAAAAATACGAAAATTTAGTTTTATTATTCTCTCCGCAGCAGTCGTGCTAGGTTGACGCCATCTGTACAGTAATTGTGTTTCCACAAACGTTCATTCTTAAAGCAGCGGACAGTGAATAACCTTGGATGAAAAGCTACCGTTCGCCAAATATTTACTTAAAGCTAATCGTAGTGCATGTAAAAAATAACAAAAATGATAAATTAAAACGCAAAAATAGTCTGCGGAGTACCTCTAAAACATTGGTCTAAATAAGCCCCAGAATACATCTGAAGAGAATTCAGCGTGTGCCTTGTAAAACACGGAAAAAGTTAGGTAGGGAGATTTAATACTTCTTATTGTGAAAACACGAAAGCATGAGCAATACCGCTAAAGCCACAGAAGTATCATCGCAGCAAAACCCACTGCGCCGCTGCCGCGGCTCTTGTGCTCATGCAAGCGCTCGTGCTCTGGAATCCACTCACACCCGTCGCGGTCGCGCAGATGTTAGAGCGCTCGACTACTGTGCCCAAGATGCGGGATTGAATTCCGACCACGGCGGCCGCTTTTCGATGGAGGCGATAAGAAAGGTATCAGTGGGCTGTGTGTGCGATTGGTGCAAATTAAAGAACCTCAGGTGGTGAAATTTCTGAAGCTCTCCACTACTGCGCATCTCATAGTCTGAGTCGCTTTGGGACCAAACCAATCCACTCACAAAGCTTGTTCGCCGGTGCGTAACTCTGGCGTCACGTACTGCGAGCTGCCTCTAAGTGAACACCCGCGGTTGCTGTCGCGTTGCCGACGGAATTCAGACTTCCTCTAAGAACGGACACGTTTCTTTAAAACATCACACGTGTCGATCCGGCGTTGAGGCTAAACAGGACGCGCGCTCCGCGCGTGAAGAAACGCCACGGCCTCCAGAGAACGCGAGGGAAAGACGCCCGTCCACAAGCCTAGCAAATATGAGTGGACCATTCTCTATTTATATACTGAAGCGTGAATGCGAGGAGAAACAAGTAAGCGCATAAAGGGGTCCTTGGCGCGACCTCCGGACAAAGCCCTTACACTCGTCACTAATCCCCTCACACGCGTGTTTTTCATGGCCGCATTTCTACCTTTCTGCATGCTCCTGCTCTGTTCATACTGATGCCGACAAACATGTGGGTATTGGTGCCGATCAATTTGGCTGGTAATAACAATTTAGCATTATATTCCAGCCCTCCTTATCTGTTCCTCGGCGTGTAATACTCGCCTGCATTCTGTCCGTCGTAAAGCCTCAATGCACTGACTTTCAGTTCCAGATTCTAGTAAACTTAATTTGATTCTACGCAGCGCCTGTAGGGAGGTGCAGCGGCGAAGTAAACGCGTGTCCCTACGTTATCATTACCAACGCCCGCATTGGATATTTTCAGATACTTGGACATGGACACCATTGGGTCGATACTGGCAATACCACAGTGGGTTATTTGGCTGGTAAGTTAGACCTTTTGACCCTTTAACACATTATAAAATACAAGCGGTGTATATACGACGGCTGGTTCGCAACCAGTGAAGAAGTTAGTAACTCTGCTTCTACGTCCTCTCCAGAAGGAGAACATCGGCAGCGCTCACGAGGAGGGACTCACGGAGGACAGCGCCATAGACGTGATCCAGAGGCCTTTACGCGAGCGTGTGGTCGAGCTGTTCGAGCACTCCTACTACGAGGCGGTCGTCACAAGCTCTACTCTAGCCATAGTGTTCGTGCTGGCCGGGCTCTTGCGTATCTTGTTGGTGACGGCTCGCAGCAGCACCTTCGTCGCCGCAATCAGCGTCGAAGCCATCTACCTCACCATGTTCACCACAGCGGTTACCGTCATGGTAAGTCAAATTTCTTTGATTTAACCTCAGCTGTCGCAGGTAGGCGTCCTTCAAAGTAATACTGTGAACTTTATTCATTGTTCAACGGTGGACTACGGTACTGCTTTTTCCTTAATAAAACATACTATACGAACAATTATATACTGGTTTCTGGTATCGCGCATATATTAGCCTGATAGAATGTATTTGTACATATGCGCACACACACCCAAACTACACGTCTTCTACTAAACTTTATATTCTGTTCTGAAAATTGGTGCTTTTTACTAAATCTTCCGTACACCCAAGCGGCTGTCTGAATTTCTTACAGATCGAGCACCGCCTTTTTCATTTCAATTTCAGATATCGGCGTATGGCCAGCGCATCGTGAATATGGACAACTACAACCGCCTAGACCTGTTGCTAGTGGCCGTGTGTATGCTAATATTCACCCTGCAGTGCGGCCTCTTCTTCATGCAGCAGAACGACCTGGCCAACAGCGCCCTCATCGTGTGCTTCATCGCCGCCATCTCGCTGCGCTTCCTGCACGCCGCAAAGTACGCCGAGGTGGGCTTCCCTTTCTTTATTCACAGCCATGTCGTGTGCATAGTACGATAAATACTAACTGTAGAATGGGTAGCATCCTGGTTACTATTAAGGTACAAGAGGTATCCTGTGCCGCATTTGAAAAGCAATTTAACTGGTGACAGTCAGCCCTAGGTACATTGGTTGAAGGAGAAATATATCTTCACTGTAATCCTGTAAGTACACCGGAGCACACTCATTGGCACGACCACCGCATGGTGAGATTTTTGCGCGTGCAGAAATTACAAAGCATAGAGTGAGGCATAGAGAGAAAATCTCACACCACTGATGTATGTCTACCAGAGTTGCAGGCAAACCCGATATGTTTTAACGAACATTCTAGCAGCTTTGTGTAAATATTGACAGTCTCCATATATATTAGCGAGCTTCGCAGCTATGTCGGAATCCACTATCCCAATTGTCAGATGCGCGTTGACTGCTCGAAATAATCCAGGGATGCTATATATCGAAGTGGCGTGACAGTGCGTAGCACTCCGATGTAACACGGCAAACAAGTACTGCATGCAGACTGCCAAAGTGTCTTAGTGTGAAACGGGGCAAACAGCGAATGGGTGCTTTAATTTCCCAGACAACAGAAAAGATCCAGGATTTTATCTAAATTGAACACACTCGTAGGACTTTTCAGCACGGTTTCCACTTTTGCAGCTATAAAATTATTTCTATGTATACATCTGGGCGTCAACATCTGTGAGTCGTCGTCACTACATATGCGCTGTATATTTGCGTTTTATGCGAAGCATATTAACGTAGGTTTCGGGCCTTCGCGCGACGCCCGGCGGTGGCCACCATTGACCCTGAAGTAGGGTCACGTGACATGACGTCACGTGATGACGTCACACCGGCTGCTGATGGGGCCTCATATCGCGCCGTCGGACGTCGCCCGGCGGAGGCCTCCACGCTTCGGATCGCGCCGTCGCGCGCGACGCGGCGGCGGCGCCACCATCGCTGCATCACGTGATATGTGACGTCACGCCAGGGATGAAGCGGCGCGCGCCCGCCGTCGCGTCAGTCTCTGTGCCCGCAACCAAACCAGCGTCTTTGCGCCGGGCGTGTATGCGGTCAAGATGCCTCCAAACGCTAAGGACGTTAATAATAGGAATGCAAAACGAAGGCTGCAGCGTGGTGTTGTGTAGAAATGCTCAAAGACAATACAGAATAAGTGACGTGCAAACCAAGAGTCATGTATTTACGGAGCATAAGAGTGTGTTTGTCGGGCTGCAAAGAATAAAGTACGACGATTAACCTAAAACCACGTCTCCGTTACTTAGCCCCATCCACACTGAGGCAGCTGCTTAACATGCTTCGCATCCACTGGTCTTAACCTTGATAAGCCTCCAATTTTTGTCTCCTTCAGTCATCATTTCTTCGGCTGTGATAACTGTTACAAATAACTACCTATTTTCCCATTCTGTCTTCTGGTTTCTGTTGTCACAGGTCATCAGAACGAACTCCTTCGCAAATTAAGAATTTTCGTGAAGGAAAACGTTCACCTTAGCCAGAAACCGTCTTTTCTAAGATTCTCCTCCGATCGTAGCCTCATGCTCTTTATACTTCTCGCATTTTCACAGCATGTACTAGAACGGGTGGCCGCATACGTGCATCGCTACCTGGACGCTAAGATTTACGACGCTTACCAGATCGGCCATGCCATCGTTACCGGCGAGGAAGAAGTTCAGCAGAATGTCTGGAAGTTCGTCAGCAACAGCAACACCATTGCAGAGATCCGTGTTCGAGCCACGCTGAACCGCCTGCTCGTGTTGCGACGACTCGTCGAGATTCAGGTGTGCCTGGGCTGCCTCCTTGAAACGCGGCATTACGTTCTCTTCCCAGAAGGGCAGATGAGTGGCGGGTCGGGCTGGTTGGTGCAGGCCTGACATTTTTCGAAAGCGCTAAAACAACATGAACGGAGAATAAACAGACAAGGATGAGCGCTCGTCCCTGTCTCGTTCTTCTCCGTCCATATTGTTTCAGCGCTTTCGAAAAATTTCAACCCAGAAGTGCAGGTCGGTGACAGCAGTAATTTCCGTAAACACGACCTAGGGAGTGAAGGGGAGTTTGCACACCACCTTGTTTTTCCTGAATGCACTTCATTCATAACGAACATTTGTGTTTTGCACATTGCCGGGAGTTCCGCCTAATAGCGCCGGAAGACAGGCATGTATACGCGAAGGGACACATTATCCATAGCTTGCTTGTGGTGGAACATCACCCCGACACCCACTTCAATGTACCAATTCTTGCGTAGCAGCCGTAAATACACATCTAGAAGTGGCGTAATGGAATCGAATTTCTATGCTGTCTGTGTGTTGTTCTAGTATGTCATTGTGCAAAGTCGCACATGTTTTACAGCATTGTTTCCAAGTTTACGTACGAATGGGGTGTTCAACAGCAACTTTTTGTATGAGGTTTATTGCTAGTAGCCGGAAGTGTAATGTAGTTTGCCGACAACTTATATAGTCTTGTTGTTTCTTGTTCTAAAATACGCATTTTGTCTGTGTGTAAAGTGAAGTAACTGTTCGCAATTTTTCGCATGAGTGTTAATCCTTGGCATCACATCGACGACAAATTAAAAATTTTGAGAGCACATTGGAATATATACTGCACAAATGCAAAAGCCAGGCCTTTTCTACTGCACACGGTGCGTAATATTTGCTCTCATTACCATTATCAAAGAAATGCACGGTCATTATCATTGCAAATGTCATCGTTGTCATTATCACTAACTGCAGTGTCTTTCATTGCTACTATCATTCTCAACGTAGACAGAGGGAATTAATATGACCGTTCCGCAATCCCGGGTGTGGCGTAATTGTTTAAAGCTCTCGGCTGGAGATCTGAGAGAGACAGGAGTTTTATTTTTGTGATGACGTCATCGGGATGATTGGCAATTGACTATCAGCGCACAGATAAGGTGCACCGATCTGACGCACAGATACCACTTACGGAATTTCGTTCCATAAGCCTAGAAAGGTTTTCGCCTTAAAAAATATTTGACCAACTCTCCTCATCTACCAGCCCCCCACCCGCGTCCCCTAAAAATAAGGCACCCCATGCTAATTTGGATTCTTGAGGAAACCCCTGGTGGGCCGCATTTCGTGAAATTATCCACATATACGGTTGTAGCAGTTGTTTAAATGAAACACACATCGGCTTTATTCCTAAACCGCACGCGCATTAGCAGCAGAGTGTTCGTTTCACGATGTTTTTCAAGTGAAGCATTTTTTTCCCTTAGGGCACATAAAGTTCGTTTTAGCCATGTTCTGATTAGGCGGAGAGTACAAAGCTCATAATAAAAGGGCGATCCTTAAAACAACCTCAAATATTCTATAGTACTTTGTAATTATGCCGCACGGGGTTCTATTCTTCATATGTTATATCCTGCCGCCATTCAGAGGTGGGCATCGAGGCAAACATCCCCAAATTACACGTAATATGGCCCCATACTTATATTGTGCACGAAAAACAGTGCGCAAATTTTCTTTTTTTTACAAGCGAAGCTGAAAAGCAATAAATATTTACTGCTAAATAAGTGAGCAATATTTGAACGCCTTTCAGCTATTTGTTCATATGAGCGAGGCAAAATTGAAAGCATTGCTGTGTGTTGGAGCTAACAAAATTCATCACGGTCAATGAGATGAAAGCAGCAGTACATACATGGCTCCGAGGTCAGCATAAAGAATTTATTTTACGCATGCGGGCTCTGTTGAAACGTTCGAGCTCCCACGGCAGTCGTTGTATTTCTTATGCCCAAGAAGGAAAAATTACATTTTTCATCGCACTAAAGTTTTTGACAAAGATTATTAACACAACTGTCTCACTAATATTACCCAGGACTTACGGAGATTGATGACGTGGCATTTGACGCTCGATTTCTGCGATGCTTGAAAATTGCACCAGCTTGACTTCATTGCAATGGCACTCTGTTTATTTCAGTCTCGGTTCCCGGGAGTGATGGTAGCCTTTCGTCGTCGCCAGGCGAGCACTGCTATCTTGGACGATGTCGCCAGGAACATTGACGACCACCAGTCTGAGGGACTACTAGACGCGGAAGCTGCTCAGGAGCTCTGCGTGGTGAGGCCACGGTTGGGGGCGATAACATGTACAAGCACGTTATCCGCGCAGCCGCTGTCTGCTCTGAAAGAACCCACAGTTAAAAACCTATTCACTATTCTGGGAAAGAAAAATTGCGCCATAGGCGCCTGCGATGGGTTCGAGGAAGACCTGCAAAGAACGAGCGAAGGTTGCCTATTTTTCAAAAACATTGAGAGCACTGCCGACACCTACATAGGAGAAAAGGGAAAGCGTCTGTGTTGGATGCTCTTTGGTGTATCCTAGAGCGTCATGACTCAATACTTCTAGCACTTTTCAATGTCATAAAATGTGCAGTTTTGAGTGACATCACTAAGCACTTTTGAGAATCATGACTAGACACTAGTAATGGTCATTATTACTCTAATAATGGTCACCATTATTAGAGTTACGAAAGTCATGGACTCCATTGGATCTTCGATCTGATTGCCTCATGACAACTGACTATGATACATGGCTAAACTATAATGACTCACATGGCATAAGTAGACATGACATGACATTTTATACCACTTGACTTTACATACACGTTCATGAACACCAGTCTCATTTTAATGCATCTTGTTATCACACGTTACATTCTGCTTCCACGTTTTGCGGATACGTTTTTAAAAACGTAACCAAGGAAGGCTTTCGCCTTATTAAAAATGCCTACCGAAGTGCAAATATTGTTACGGGGATGTACTTAATGTAACGGCACTGCGATGGGTTGAACTCGACGCTAAGACTTCAGTAGCCGTGCAGTATCCACTTTGTTAGCGTCGTCCTCTTTCTCAACGCTTCGTCGTGCCCGCGTTCCTCGGTCGTCGTCTTTGTCAGTGAGCACATCACTTTGGTCCCGCGTTTCCCGGTAACACTACCCCCCTCGGCAAAAGGCAACGTCCCGGTGCGTATTAGGCGTGCGGTGCGGAGAGGGAGTAATATGCCTTGAGGCGGGCGACATGTACGATTTCGAAAGTGGGTGTAGCATTTGGTGACTTTGGGTGGAGCGGTGCAATCTCATAGGTCACGTCGGTCACTGGGCGTAGTACACGGTAGTACCTGTCTAGTGGGGCTGAAGTTTTTGACACAACCCCACACGACGGCACGGAAGCCACAGCAACACCAGAGATCCGGGAGGATAGTGCACATCGTGGTGGTGAGCGTCGTAGCGGCATTTTTGAACTTTTTGAGAGATGGTGAGATTGTGACGAGCAATCTGGCGAGCAGCGTCGGCTCGGGCGATGGTATCGCGGGCTTTGGTTGTGACGGCGCCAGCGGTGGGAAGCCAAGTGTCGAAGGTCCGTAAGGGGTCTCTTCCAAAGAGAAGATAGAATGGAGAGTACTCAGCAGTGTCATGACGCGAGGAATTATACGCAAAGGTGACAAATGGCAGACCAGTATCCCAGTCGCGATGAGTGTCGGATACGTACATTGCGAGCATGTCGGTGAGTGTGCGATTAATACGCTCCGTAAGGCCGTTCGTCTGAGGGTGATACGCAGTGGTGAATTTTTGCTGAACGGATCAAGAACGAAATATTTCCTCGACAACTCGGGCAAGGAAACAGCGGCCACGGTCGCTAAGTAGTTGACGGGGAGCACCATGGTGAAGTATGACGTCGTACAAAAGGAAGTCAGCAACGTCTGTGGCGCAGCTGGTTGGAATGGCGCGAGTGATCACGTGCCGCGTGGCATAATCGGTGGCCACAGCGATCCATTTGTTTCCTGACAAGGACTCGCGGAAGGGCCCTAGGAGGTCAAGGCCAACACGAGAAAATGGCTCAGTCGGGATAGGAAGCGGCTGCAGGTGTCCAGGTGGTAGCACAGGGGGTTTCTTCCAGCGTTTACAGAAGTCGCAAGCGGCTACATAACGTTGGGCAGCGCGGTAGAGTCCAGGCCAGAAGAAACGCCGGCGCACGCGGTCGTATGTGCGTGAGAGGCCAAGATGACCAGCTGTAGGGGCGTCGTAGGTGTTGGGGAACAACCAGCAAGTGCTCAGCGCCATGAGGTCGCATGTTGCGACGGTATAGCGTATTCCCATGAAGGAAGAACAGGGCGAGGGAAGAGTCACGGCTGTGTGTACGGAGGCGGTCGATAAGAGAAGTGAGGGTTGGGTCCAAGCGCTGTTCGTCGGCTATGAGGGAAAAGTCCGTTATAGAGAAGACACAGGGGTCCGACTCATGGTCAGTAGAGGGAGGGGGATCGACGGGATAACGGGACAGACAGTCTGCATCCTGGTGGAGCCGACCGGATTTGTATACAAAGGAAAAGGTATACTCCTGCAAGCGCAGTGCCCAGCGGCCGAGGCGGCCAGCAGGATCCTTGAGGGAAGAGAGCCAACATAAGGCGTGGTGATCGGTAATTACAGCGAAGGGTCGGCCAAACAAGTAGGGTCTGAATTTTCCAACGTCCCAAACGAGAGCCAGGCACTCCCGTTCCGTAATAGAATGGTTCTGTTCCGCTGATGACAGGAGACGACTGGCGTAGGCAATCACGCAGTGTTGGCCGCGTTGTCGCTGTGCAAGAATGGCACCAATCCCGTGGCACTCGCGTCGGTGCGAAGTTCCGTCGGGGCAGACGGGTTGAAATGGGTCAACACAGGCGGACTGGTGACAACAGCGATGAGGGTGGAGAATGCGTTAGCCTGCTCTGGACCCCATTAGAAAGGAACGCCTTTCTTCAGCAGATTGGTGAGAAGACGAGCAACAGCGGCAAAGTTTGGGACGAACCGGCGAAAATAAGCGCACAGTCCTATAAAGCTGCGGACATCACGGGGCGAAAGAAGAGAGGGAAAAGCACTGACAGCGCGAACTTTGTCGGGACCGGGCTGCACACCGGTGGCATTCACCAAATGCTAAAGCACTTTAAGTTCGCGGCGACCAAAACTGCACTTCTTTGAGTTCAGTTGCAGTCCGGCACGGCAGAAAAGTGCCAAGATGGAAGGAAGGCGACGAAGATGGCTTTAGAACGAGGGCGAGAAGACAATCACGTCATCCAAGTAACATAGACAAGTCGTCCATTTGAAGACGCGAAGTAAGGAGTCCATCATTCGTTCAAACGTAGCAGGGCCGTTGCAAAGTCCAAACGGCATAACCTTAAATTGGTAAAGTCCATCGGGTGTGACAAAAGCTGTCTTCTCGCGGTCTTGTTCGTCAACAGAGATCTGCCAGTAGCCGCTACGAAGGTCGATGGAGGAAAAGTAGCGGGCTCAATGTAAACAGTCCATGGCCTCGTCTATTCGCGGCAGCGGGTAAACATCTTTCCTTGTAATCTTGTTCAGATGTCGATAGTCGACGCAAAAGCGCCAACTGTGTCTTTCTTTCTAACGAGCACGACAGGAGATGTCCAGGGGCTGTTCGAAGGTTCGATGATATCGTTGTCAAACATCTTGTCGACCTCCTACTGGATGACTTGGTGCTCAGAAAGGGACACACGATAAGGCCTCCGATGTACAGGTTTTGCATCGCCGGTGTCAATGCGGTGAGTCACAACTGACGTTTGGCCCAGACAACCGGCAGCAAAGTCAAGCATGTCGGAGAAGGATAACAAAAGTTTGTACAGGTCCTGAGCGTGTTCGGGGCTGAGGTAAGAGGCAATCATTGCGGTAATAGGGTCGGTAATTGGGGTGGGGAGTGCGGTTGTGGGAAAGACGCTTGAATGTGGGCCAGGAGTAAGTGCACAAATGGTACAGTCTGTGAGAGGGGACAAGGCAGCAAGGGATATTCCTTCGGGGAGAACTTGGGGTGACAGACTGGAGTTCAGGATAGGAAGGTAGGTGCTGCTCTGTGTAACGCGTACGATGAGATGAGGAAGAACGACGTTGCGGTCAAAAAAGACTTCGGTGATAGGGCAAGCAACATAGTCACCGTCAGGTACAGGCAGGAAATGTGACAGAGATATGTAAACAGCAGATTCAGGGGGCAGGCGAGCGAACTCGGTGGAGCGAAGGCGGGGTGTAGATGGAGGGCAGACAGGTAGGTTCAAACGAAGAAGGCCGCTGGAGCAGTCGATAAGGGCAGAGTGGGCCGTTAAAAAGTGAAGGCCGAGGATCACATCGCGAGGGCACGGGTGGAGGACGGTGAACAGAACAGGGATGTGATGACCGGCAACGGTGGCTCGGGCAGTGCACAGCCCAGTGACGGCAGCAGTACTGCCATCGGCAACACGAACAGTGGGCGAAGCGGCGGGGGTCTGTACTTTCTAAGAGGCGGCGGCAAAACGATGAGCTTATGATCGAGACTTGGGCACCAGTGTCAATGAGGGCAGAGACGCGAACACCATCCACGAACAGGGAGAGGAGGTTACAGGGCGAAGAAATGGGCACTAGAGGATTTCCAGGTCGGGGTACCAATGCAGCGTCACCTCCAGGAGCTGCATTGGCTAGTTTTCCGTGAAGCGGCCGGCAGAGGACGGCGAGGAACTGCGGCTAGGACGAGGTGAACGGGAACGGCAGGCTGGCGGGGAAGGAGAGCGACTGGACACAGGAGGAGGCGGAGTAGTATCGGTGCGGGGCGGCTCATAACGTGGCGTGAAACAGCGGTTCTGTGCTAGCTATATCCACTTGACTCCTGCGAACGTCTTAACCTCATCCGCCCACCTAAATTTCTGCCGTCCCCTGCTACGCTTTCTTTCCCTTGGCAGCCAGTTTGTTACCCTAAGCGACTATCGGTTATCCTCTCTTCGCACAACATGTCCTGCCCATGCCCATTTCTTCTTGAATTCCTATAGAATGCCAGTAACTTGAGTTATTTCTCTAAACAACCTGCACGCTTCCTATCTTTTAATGTTACCCCTACCATTTTTCGTTCCATGGCCCTCTGCGCTGTCCTCAACTTAAGTAGAACCTTCTTGGTTAGCCTCCACGTTTCAGCCCCATAGGTGAGTGCAGGTAAGGTGCAACTGCTGTATACTTTCCTCTTGAGCGGTACCGGTAAGCTACTAGTCATAATCGGCGAGTGCTTGCCAAATGCGCTCCATCCCAATCTTATTCTTCTTGTTATTTCTTTTTCATGGTCCGGATCTGCGGGTACTACCTGTCCTAAGCAGACATATTCGCCTACTACTTCCAGTGCTTCGCTCCCTAACGTAAACTGCTGTTGCTTTCCGAGGCTGTTGAACATTACTTTAGTCTCGTGCATATTGATTTTCAAGCCTACCTTTCTTCTTTTTCTGCCTTGGACACCAATCATTCTTTGCAATTCATCTCCTGATTTACTTAGCAAGGCAATGTCATCAGCAAATCACAGCTTACTGAGGTATTCTTCATCTACCCTTATTCCTACCTCCTCCCATTCCAAGTCTCTGAATACTTGTCCTAAGCAAGCTGTGAATAGTTCTGGGGAGATCGTGTCTCTTTGCCTAACATTTTTCTTTACAGGAATTTTTTACTTTCTTTACGCATAACTATGGTTGATGTGCAGGCAATATATATATATATATATATATCTTCCAGCACTTTCCCATACGGCTTGTCTACTCTCGTCAGATTTGCTTCGTTATCATTTCATTCTTCAGTTACTTTTCAGGGTTTGTAACTGAATATTGTGATCGGCAGAATTTCGTATAGAAGAATTGAAATTGTTGTCTGTTTCTTATACTTTGTAACGTGTAAAAGATTGCTACAAAACAGGCGAAAGACAAATCAAATCAAGCTGCGACACAGCCATGCATTCCGCCATAATTATCTCGGTGCCAGAGCCGAACGCTTCGCTGGCGCTAGTCCAGAGACAGGCTGTCCAGCGTTGGTACTTAGCGCGCACGGTGCATGCCGGGCTTACGGTCGCCATGCGAGTTCATCCCATTTTTCTACCACCGTTATGTGGTCATTCGCAATGCTGAACGCCGATTAGAGAACTACAGTAAAAACAGCTCAGCTTCGACAATACGCTAGGCTTTACCATACTTCTTTAAGTAGCGCACTCGGAAAGCACAGACAGTAACAAACAGTAAGTTGCGCATATTGGTTCGTGTGTAGCGCTTGTTTTGAGGGATTTGTGTTTAGGAGAGGGTGATGATGCGTTGACTACACGTATGGAGGGCCGCAATGTTATAAGGTCGTAAGATATGTAGATGACTATCTACTTGAAAGGACAACGCGTTCATGTGGCGAAACTGTCGGTTGAGTTCTAGACGTTTTTGAAGACTGCTTGGCCCCTTTGATTTTGACCCATTAGGTGCCTCTCGGTAACAGCGTACGGTTCCTAGACTTAAGCCTCCGTTTCTCTGATAAACACGCTTGCTGGACTAGTGAACCTAGGACAAAACACTTTCCGTTCGATTCGGCACTCTAAATTTAGGGCAAAGAGGCGTTGCCAGGCTTTCCCTTACGGAAATCCCATATCTGCTCCAGATATGGAACATATGCTGCCAGATACAAATATATAAGGCAGAAAATAAGACCTTATCTGGGCCAGATAAGGTCATATGTGCAAAATGTTGCCCTTATATGGCTCAGATTTGGCCATATCATGCAACATTTAATCCATATCTGAACGGGTAACGAGACCTTATATGGCTTGGTCAGGGGCATATATGGTATCCTCGCGACCTTATGTGGCCTGATAAATGGCATATATGGCATCGTCATGACCTTATATAGACAGACCAGGGCCATATGTCTGGCGTCAACAGGACTTTATATAACCTCATCGGGGCCTTAATTATGTAGGCACCATAGTTATTGTATATTAGCAATATATGGCCTTCGTCTACCTTCTGCAAATATCCAATATTGGCATCATGTGGTCGAGCTTCAATTTTTCTACACTCAGCATGGCCTGCATGCTTAATGTTAATTGTATCCAATTTAGGAAATAGCTACGACTCCTAATATTTCAAATATTCTGCAGATTTCGCTGCACTATAATTATTACACCATGTGTTCCTTAATCCAGGAGGGCGCTGGGTTATAGCTACATGCTCCTCTTTCCGCCTACTAACTCGCATTTTCATTTAAAATGCGGCCGCAGTCCGGTGCACAAAAGCATGGTCGGTTAAGTTGAGCGATTCAAAATATCAAGAAAATGATGGCAGTTCAGTATACGGCCCGCTCCGCGCTATCAGACGGTCACTCACCCTCAGAGACAGCTGGCGGTTGCTTCGTCGAGGGCCGCAGTAGCTAGACAGTGACTCCTCCTCTCCCGCGTTCCCCTGTTCCCTCTCAGACAGCGGCGGCCCCTGCGTCGCTGGCTCGCATTTCATCTCTCCTCCTCGCTGCCACTCTCTATACCGCGTAGGCCTCGCGCTCTCCGTTTTGTGTGTGCTTGCTTCTTTCCCCTCCCCCTTTCAACTCCGTGCGCCTAAGTACTTGGTATCTCGTTCCTTTTCGGTGGCAGACATCGGAGTTAGGTGCGGTTGGCGGGCGTGCTGCATGTTGTGTATGCTGGTGTGTGTGTGTGTGTGCCAGCGCCTGTTCGCTGCGTGAATGTAACAAAAATGCGGCAGCAAACCTACAAGAGCTTCAGTCTGACCGTCGGCACAGAGAAAATTACTGTGTCCCAGTGCGGGTGGAAGCTGCCTCCCTAGCCTTGGCAGCGAACCTGATGGTCGATTGAGCTTTTCGGGGCTTCTGCCCTGGGTGGCTCGGCCAAATCTTCACCATTGTGTCTGATCGCACCCTCATCGTGCCGCCTCATCTTCACGCCCGATCACCAAAACCGGGAGCGTGAGACTTCTTGTCGGGAACTAGTACTTGCCAGCCTCAGGATATTGTTCACTTTATTTTTTTGACGAAAAATTAATTTTCCAATCAGTAAATTGGATGGTAATTGCCAGTATGGGATATTTTTCCGTACATTTCGTTTCTAATTTGTCTTTCGCTCCAGCAATTTTGACAAATTTCAGTGGGTGGATAGGGTCCTTCGTTGTTTATTATTATTATTATTATTTGCACTACCTAGTAGCTTCATGCTTGATTTGTTTAGGGGCAGAGCTGTCGCTGTCATGACAAATGCCATCGGAGATGTTTTTTTTTGTTTTCTCTCCTAATTTGAAAAGCAACCCCGAGTCAGGCGCGTTCGCTCATTTTGCACTGCAGTCTCTGCTTAAGGTAACACCAGTGCTTCCTGACAGCCTATATGTACTTTGGTAAGATTTAGGTATTATCAGCAGTCCCAGCAGTGTGTTTTATTGCCCTACGGTTTAGCGGTACCTTTTCCGGGTGTCGACAAACATTTAAATTCCATTTGAATAGTCTAGTTCGATTATTAGCCATTTATTTTATTTAGCTTCGCAAGTAAACCAGCTCAAACTAAAAGCATTTACTGGTTAAAGCTCTGTGTGTAAAAGAGTAGAATAAAAATGTAATATCTAATTTAATAGGTTAATGTATTTCAGTTTAGCTTCTCGTGTAGACATTATTCTGTTCAGGTATCTCATTAGTTTGTTACAGTATCGCGCGTAAATGAGTAGAATCCCAATATTTGCTAACGGATGAGCATGTCTATGACCCTTGGTATACACACGTAATTCAGGACCATCTTTGAGTGATTTCATATAGGCAGGGAAAAAAGAAAACCCGTGGTTTCAAAGCTATTTTCCTGTAAGGTTTGAAATAAAAGGGGAAATTCAGGTTTCCCTTGGCAAACTTGATTGAGCGTGCATTTAGCTGGAATACTGAAATTGTTTTGTGTGCGTTGTAATAAAGTGTTATGTTGATATGCAGATATATATCTATTGTTCAAAACCTACCTGCCATGCGGGCTAGATCTTTAAATCAGGAATTGGGTTGATAAGGCATATCTGACCAGATATGCCTTATCTGGTACTCGAAATCAGGAATTGGGCAGATCATCATTTCATCATTTATTATACCCTTAAAGGCCCCGGGTGGAGTATTACATAACGGGGGGGGGGAGGTAACACATAAAGATAACAACCGTTCATGGTCTAAACATAGGTACAAAAAGTCAAAATGCTGAAATACAACAATTCAAATGAAGGAGGCACTGCAAATAAAAAGGAAGAGGAAACAATCGGTTATGAAGCGAAATGACATGTGAAGCGTTCTTTAAATCTAGTAGGGTCACGTTCGGTTACAATGTGTTCGGGAAGCTGGTTACATTCTTGGATTGCGGCTGGTAGAAAAGACTTATTAAAGGCGTTAGTAGATCCATGTAAGCGCTGGATGCTCATGAAGTTGAAAAGACGAGATGATGTGCGCAGTGGTGGAACTAACAGAGAATCACGGAGATGGTGGAAGTTGTGGTACAGGTTATGAAACAGAATAGGCGAGAAATGTTGCGTCTTAGGGCTAAAGGGCTGATAGCGAGAGATGTCCTAATACTGCTGATGCTGAAACGAAAGTCATAATTTGAAGATATAAAACGGGCAGCGCGATTCTGGATGGATTCAATTTCGTTAATTAAGTACATTTGATGAGGGGACCAAATTGCAGGTGCGTATTCGAGCTTCGGGCGAATGAAAGTTTGGTACGCAAGTTTGCGGATGGATATGCGATATGCCTTATCTGGCCTAGATCTGTCTTAATATACCATATCTGCCCAATTCCTGATATAACTGATCTGGATATTTTTTTATAAGTCCAGATATGACATTTCCGTAAGGGTTGTTTTCGTAATGCGTAAACAAGTCCTGCTAACGCACCCCAAGTAGCACAGCTTTCAATGCCCGTCTCGGCCCCGCGTGGGCAATATGGGCTTGGGAAACCCGTTCTTAACCCACCTTGGGCCCTTTTGGTTATCATGTGGGCGAGCAGAATTTGGGCTTCCCATTACAAGCCCGTTAAGGTCCCATGTTGGTAATTATGGGGCAAAACGAGCCGACATTACCAAACTCAGCCCGCAGAGATCCCTTGTCGGCAACATTAGGGCAAAATTAAGATCGACTTGGTTTGAGTGCAAGAAATCTAGGGGCAAGCCCATCTTGGGCAGCCCGCCTGGCACCTAGATTGGGCCAGCATGGGTTCTTAATTGGCTAAGCTAGTTCATATTCTCAGAAAAAACCCAAACGGGGCCTTAGTGGGCGATGAATGGGCTTATTTGATGCAAACCTGGGCGGTACAGAGAAACATTGTGGGCTGCCCAAGTCTGGATCATCTAATAATCAAAAGGGTCCCATCTTGGTAATTAAAGGGCTAATCATAGTGCACATTCTATTTTAGCCCTCCAAAACCCCGTGTGGGGCCAGATAGTGTATTGCATGGGCCTACAGAGCATGTTTGCCTCTCCAGGGCCCACACGGGGCCCTCTAGGGTATTTAATGGGCTTTCAGGTGGGCCGGGCCGCAGTATTCCTGTACAATGCCCAAGTATGCATGAAGTTAGCCCTTGCTTACCCAATTTGGGTCCCATGTGGGTACTACATCGTAAAACTTAACGGCTTAGCCCCTCCATGTCCCGTGTGGGACCCAGATAAACTGCCCAATTCGGGTTTCCCATGATCTTTCTTCACATTTCCCTGGTCTACACCACGTTAGTCCTTGCTTATCCCACCAGAGCCCCTTGTGTACAATACAAGCTGCAGTAGTGTCCTCCAAATTCCACAGTTTACTTGCTGGAGTAATATGCGGGTCATTCAAGTTGTGCCTTCCCGAAATGTTCCTGCACATTGTCCAGCTACCACACTGGCGTCCCATGTGGATATTACGTGGGCACGAGCATTGTTACAGCGCTCCCACAGTTTACATGGGACGCGTTTCGGCACTACATAGACCACCCAAGCTGACCTT
>JAJIZL010024082.1:0-19629 GCA_023969395.1 Amblyomma maculatum | reverse complement strand
TTTCCAACCACACACATTCTTCGTATGTCTCCAGGTCTGGTCTCCTAAATGCATTTAGCAAAGCACGGCAGGCTATCAGAACTCAGCCCCCGTATTTAATCTTGCCAGAATAGACCCTGTCGGCCCTGAAGACAGCATACTCATCTGTGAAATAAGACGCACTTGAACATGATGAGTTTAGCCACGTTTCTGTCAGGCATATAATGTCATACTCACATTCGTATGCATTCGCGAAGAGAGCTTCCGTTTTAGTTCGCAGCCCTCTCGTGTTTTGGTAATACAGCCTAATTTCCTGTGCCATTTTCGGATGTAGTTAGAGCACCGTTAGGGTCATCGAAGCGCCGTGAGGACCACAACTTTCCATAGAAAGGGCGAAATACACAACCATCAGGCCACACTTCCGGATTGTTCACAAGCTCAAATAAATGCTCATCCAGAGAAACGTGAAATAAGCAATATGTGTCGTACTTCGTTTTGAGTTTCATGCAAGTAACAACTTTGTCACCTATTGTATTCGCCAAAAGTTCCTGTATGTCCGACGCCATTGTTGTCGGGTACAGGCGAGAAACAAATAAGCTTTTCCTCGCCGGTAGTTTGGGCGCTACTTTAAGCGTGGATTGCTTAGATGTGCCAAATTTTGCTCGAGGCCGAGAGGGTTGGCTCACCGATTTCAACGGGCGTGGAAGATGAGTACTCCGGTCCTGAGCAGGAGGCTTCGGAGGAGGGGCCGACATTCCAGCAGGAAGATTTACCGCCACAGCTGAAGCGTAGTTGCGAGATTCCGAGCAGTCAGAATTCGAACACTCACACTGACTGGCGGTACGAACAGATATGATGTCAGTGAGGTCTCTATAGAGTTTCTTCTTGGTGACATTGCGCAGATATTCTTGAGAAAAACGCACATTTAACAGCCTATAAGCAAGCATAACTTCACGCAGATATCCAGTCACGGCACCGCACATATTTTGACATGACGACACCACGAACCCTGGAAGGAGTCTGCTGAGCCTGACTTGAATCACTGTCCGGAGAAATGGATTGTTTACGAAATTAAAAGAGTGCCCTTGTCTTTTACAACTTCGCACATTGTGCTCATACCAAAGAGTGATGATGCGGATAAACGTTTGTTGGTAGGGTCCTATCGTCCGATCACTCTTACCAACGTAGACTGCAAGATTTTTATGAAAGCTCTGGCTAAACGCTTGCAGTCAGCGAAAGCAACTTTCGTTGGACCGCACCAGACTTGTGGCATAAAAGGCAGAAGTATAGCAACTAATGTCCATGTTGCTCGGAGTATTCTTGAGTGTTGCGATGCATTTGGTGACCGCGTGGCTATGATGCAGCTCGACCTGGCGAAGGCGTTCGACCGTGTATCGCACGAGGTTCTGCTACGCGTTTTGGAGCATTCGAACGTCGGTACCGTTATAACTGAGGGAGTGAGAATGGCCTACACGAACTGCTCAACGCGAGTCATAGTAAACAGAGAACTCACTAGCAGCCTGCCAGGTTTGTCGTCCGTGAGACAAGGATGTCCGCTGTCACCCTTGCTGTTCGCTGTTTACCTCGAGCCACTCTGTTTGGCCATTGCAAATAGCCAACTTTTAACAGGTTATAGACTGCAGGCGGCCCATGTTAAAATCTTGGCTTACGCCGATGATATCGCCATTTTTTTCTCCGACAGAGACAGTATTCAGCATGCCACAACTGTTGTACAACAATTTTTGAGTGCACCGGGGCCCAGATAAACTGGGAAAAAAGTCATGGCTTTTGGCATGGAGAATGGGCAGCCACGTCTGACAATTTTTGTCGGCCCAATTGGGCATCTGTTCCAAAACGTTATCTTGGTGTACCGCTTGATGCCTATCGCGACCCAGGGCCATATTGGGCTAACCAGGCGTTGTCTGCAAAAGAAAAGGCTGACGCGTGACAAGGAAGGCAACTGTCGATGTTTTCCCGAGCCACAATCTGCAATCTCTTCCTTGTATCTAAGATCTGGTATGTAATCAATGTGTTGGGTGCCATGAGGATCAGTGTACAAAAAATTCATCGTGTTTTTGCTGTGTTCATTTGGACTTCGACATGGGAGAGAACAAGCCGAACCAATGTTTTTCTTCCTGCCAAGAAGGGAGGACTAGGGCTTGTGCATTTATTTATGCGCCAGGTTGTATCGCGCTTTATTTATCTACGCGACCAAAACAATCCATTTCTCCGGCCCGCTAACTACTCGGCCACGCCAGATAGATGGTTTGACATGGACAAAGGCGC
Source organism: Amblyomma maculatum (assembly GCA_023969395.1). Lineage (NCBI taxonomy): Eukaryota > Metazoa > Arthropoda > Arachnida > Ixodida > Ixodidae > Amblyomma > Amblyomma maculatum. The sequence goes on along the minus strand of JAJIZL010024082.1, from coordinate 17,364 downwards.
GTCTATTGATTGCGGTGTTGTCTCAGAAATGTCCCTCAGAGAAGTGTATTGTGGCGTATAATCATAATTATGATCATGTAAATTACAGAATTACAGAACACGCAGTTAAGCGAGTGGCAAATTACTTTTCCGCTGTACTTCCTATTCTCTTGGCGTGCACGTAGCACCATCATGCGTGTGGCGCACGCAATAAGATAGACAGGGCATGGCATCCGAGATCTTCATGGCGCCGGCTCGGATCGGCAACGATGGTGCCGACGAACTAGGACTCAACTTGAGGCCCGCGCGTTTCGGCAAGGTGGCTGGCAGCACTGCTACGTTCCAGAATCACGTTTCAGTAAAGTAATTATCAAACAGTCATGCTTTGGACAAGTTAACGAGTGTTGTATCATGTGAACTACGTCTTTGTGTCACTCAAAAGCGCGACAAGCAAATGAGTAGACGGTGCGAACGGGGCGCGATAACGCTATCGCGTTCCATTCTTAAATGCGAAGCTTAAGCGTCCTCCAAATTTTTCTAGGTGGTGTTGGTAGAACGCTTAAGCTACGTCTTTAAGAGTGGAACGCGACAGCGTTCTTCCCCTTCTTTCATACACGCTGCAAACGTCGGTGTGCGAACGCTGGTCTACGAACAGCGGTGGTTTACGAACGCTGTTCTACAAATGCCGAGCTACGAACCAACGCTGCTACTACGGTTTAAAAATATTCTTGCACCGTGGTTGCTACGAACGCCGAACTACACTGTCATGGGCATTGCGGCAGCTGTGTCCCTGTGACGTAGCGTGGTTCTTGCTCTTTGTCGGCGTAGAGGACACCCGAAACTCCTCCCAACCGGCGTAGTGTAGCTCACGCTACAAAATCTACAAGGGCGCGAGTTATACAGTTGGCAGCAGCAACGCCCAGACTTACGCATTTCACCACCGCAGATTATGAAGTGTCCTCGGAAAGACTTTGCCGGTCATAATTGAAATATCCCCATAAACGCTTCAGGATACGAAGGAAAGCGCGCGTCCTACGAGCGTTCAGTTTGTTCACTGCGCACGCGGACGCATTTGCGTTTTGCCTTCACCGAAACGCGGCCGCAGTGGCAAGGTTTCAAGAAATGTATATATTCCGGATTAGTGGCCAAGCATTTCAACCACTCAGCCAACGAAGTCGGTGGCCGTTTTGAGGGACCTAGAAACGCAGATTTTGGCACCCGGTGAAGTGAGTAAAATGTTCCAACGAGTCCTCAGCTGAAGCACTATGCTTCATTTTTTACACTTAGCACACACGTTCGGCGATTGGATCACTTCTTTGCAGAACTCATAAAATATCCGAAATCAGTTTAAAAAACATTCGAAAACATGTAAGAAAACAACGTCTTTTTGTAAGATATAACGTCCCGAAGCTACCCTAGCTAGGAGAGACGCCCTGGAAACTTCGACCACCCTATCATAATCATCGCCCGGACTATTCGCAATGTTCATAGATGGTAGTGCCACCTAGCGGTTAGCGAGAGAAGCGCCAGGAAGAGGGTTCGCGGACGGCCGGACGAGTCAATGAGTGCTTTCTCGGTGGCATTGCGATCGGCGAACTTTTGTTTTGCTTTCGTCCCGAGCCGATGGAAAAGAAATACAAAAGTAAACGAATGTGTAGCGTGCCTCAATGTACGAACCGAGCCATCCGCAACCAGATAAGTCTACATTCCTTCCCACGAGATCCTCAACAGAAGAAAAATGGGCGGTCAAACTACGGATGGGAAAGCCAGTGACTCCGCCAGTGAAGGTCTGCAGTGCACACTTCACCTCAAAAGATTTTTTCTGGAGCAACACAGGTAAGAATGAAATAATTTCGCATGTGTCAGCCGAATGCCAATCATTTGGTTAATGCGTAGTGTATGCTGCAAGCCGAATGTGTTAGTATTGGTGCGAGGGGTAGTGCAAGGAATTCGCGCCGTGACGTTGATACGCGTCTACCTCTGCATTAAACATTAAGTTGTGTTTTTTTTTCTCAAACCAGTTGTATGCGTAGTATTTATTGTGGGGCCACAGTGCCCATGCTAGCGTGACGCGCGGTACCGGTAACGACTTCTGCACAGTTGCTTCCCTGGCAGTCTGATGGGTGTGTGCGGGAGTTTCGGTCACAGGCCACTTATTACCATCACAAGAAAGACTGAAATTTTATGAGCGTGAGCGAGGAATCTGTAGCGCTCTCGAAGCGTCGATATTCCTTGCGTCGTTTGTCAGTGATTCTTGAATATTAAGGAGCTCGAGATAGTAAGAAAACGTGATGGCAAATTAATTTTGCACTGTTTAGACCCCCAGGTGTGGACGCCAGATAAAAGAAGACTCCTCAGTACTGCTGTGCCTTCACAGCTTCTGCCAAAGGGGACTCATGGCCACGAAGACAGCTACAAGTTGCAAGCCAAAACAGACCGTGCTGCAAGAGCATCTGCTAGGAATGGCCGTGGTATATCAGAGCTTATCTGTGATGATTCTTTTTTTTTCCAAAATGGATTTGCAACGACTATAAAATGTCCGCATCTATTTTTGCATTTTTTTCCTGCTGTAAGAACGAGGCAAAGTAAGCAAGATGTGCTGCAGATGAACGAAACAGTATGCAGTTGTCTTCTGACCATTATTTTTATTCTTAATTGCGCAGCAATGTTCATATAGCTCAACATCACTATGCTTGTTCTAGCTTTAAAATTATCTCCTTCAAGTGAACACGGTTGGTAGCCACCCTGAATGATAGTATCTATCCTGTGTAGTCAGTTGCATAGCCCTTGGCACACAACTGTTTTGTAGGAAGTAAAGCATCCAATTATTTTCAGAAAACATTTATAAAGACCTAGAGGCTCATTATGACATATGAGTTAAGAAGCCAACTATCATAGAAACCATTTATTGATTGAAAGTGCACGAGAAACAGTGAAGATGAAGCACTTTCTTCTTTAGCTGTGCCGTATTCTACATTCGACCTTGCATGGTGAATCAGATGTTAAAAGAGGGCTCAGCTACTGATCACAGTTACTAAGTTCAAACCCAGCCGTGCAACCACGTTTTGATGGAGGGGAAAAGCAAGGTGCATGATATCAGTGCACATTTTAAGTCTGTACACAGTCTAAACTGTTTGGAGCCTTCGACTGCAGTGTCTCTCATAGCCTGAACAGTTTTGGGACATTAAACACAATTCACATATATACCTGCCTTACTACAATTGGAGCTGATGCCACAGTTGTCAAATTTTGGGATCCACTTTCACACCTCTATTTTTGTATTTCATGCAGGTATAGCTGCAGAAAATTTGGGACCTTCTTCATCACTGCCTAACTTGCCAAATAGTTCCAATGAGGTAAGTACTGTCATTCTTATCATTCTCTGGTCATACACCCCCTAGGTACAAAATCAAAACATGAGGAGGGCTGCGGGTTCCATTATCCTGTCCTACTTTTTACTGTTCATCTAGCATAGTAAGTGGTAGTGTGCCTTTTAAGGTGATTTGCATCAGACGTGCCTGTTTTGATGATTCCTCTGTTGTCTTAGAGTCAGTTTATTATAAATGCTATTTACAGTTGATTGTAGTATACTTAGACTGTCAGACGGTCGTCAACTATGCCAGTGCACTCCTTTGTGTGGACGGCATGCAATTTTGAGACTGCTTGCTCAACATTAGTGCTTGACGCAAGAAATCTCAAAATGTCCGAAGATGTTTGGGCCAATGCTGGCCAGTCTTATGAATGTAGTTTCCAAAACAAAAGAGTCCGGACAATAGCGTTCACAGTATACTGCCGGCAAAGGCTTAACTCTAGCTTGAGCTCCTTCATTTTGCACTTGTCGACCCCCCCGCTACCAGTAAGTAGATCTCATCACATCGATTGGATTCATTCGGCAGCTCTCCTACTTCTTTTTACAAGAAGAATGCAGGAATATCATCTAAGAATCAGTCTTCTTGGTTAGAAAACGAATAGCGAGGAGAAGCTAAATTACAGCTTTATGCAGACGGCACATTGCTATATTCGTCGACAACATAGATGCTAGCTGGTGCGTCTTGGCAGCTGGCGTGATAGAGACTCGACCCCCCCCCCCCCTTTCTCGTGCAGTCTTCAGTGCTTGCCAGCCCACTCATATACCCTGAAGGAAAGGAAATGGGAAGGTTTCCTTTGAGAACGGGTGCTTGACTAGTGTGAATGCATGAACATGCCAAAAACAGGCATTTTTCAGTTTAAACTTATTCCAAAATTTTCAACACCAGATGCTTATTGGGGTTTTCCAGCTAAAACCAAAAAGTACATGACCTTAGTTTAGCAGTGTACAGCTAGCACAGTTGATATTTAATCATTTTTGGCATTTTGAAAACAATGTGTCATATTCATACTTCGATGGTAAACTTCTCTTACGCAGGTGGCAGCGTGCATTCCAGAAGCGGCTTCAGACTCTTCTCTCACTGAGAGCTCTACACAGCAGAGGTGCGAGATGGCAGAAGCACAGCTACAGCTTACAGGCTCCAGTCAAGATATGAAGCAAGTGCTGAATGAAAACAGCATGCTGGACATAGGTGTCCAGGTGGACTCATAACTATTGCTAAAAAAGTTTACTATTGTAGAACTGTTGACCACAGACAGTTCTGTGAATGCTTTCATGGGTGTGCAATCAAAGAGAATATTAGAGCTGATTGCTCAGGAAGCAGCTGTAACACTAGCATGCTCATTCTGGAGCGCATTGTGCTTGTTCTCATTCGACTGAAAACATATCTGCCATTTGTATGTCTGGCCACATTGGTGTCAGCAGGTCCACAGCTACCAGGAACTTTAGTAGCCCTTTTCGGAGCATGGCAGCCGTGCTTGAAGCAACCATACCGTGGCCTGACAGAGCAGAAGTGCAGAGCAATATGCCCCAGCACTTTGCTGCATTTACGGAAGTGCGCATTGTACTGGATTGTACTGAGGTGGAAGTTGAAAAATCCCACTGTGCATCATGCCGGATTTTGACTTATTCATATTACAAGGGGACGCACACTGCCAAGGTGCTTGTCGGTGTTTCACCTGCTGGCCTAATAACTTTCATTAGTAAAAGTTTTGGAGGCAGGGCATCTGACAAGGCCTGCGTAGAGAAATCAGGGCCCGCTTGCACAAACGATCTTAAGACTGTCTTAGCTAAGTCCAGACTTAACTGCAGTCTTAAGGATAGGCCGTTAGCATGGCTGCTTAAGACTGGAGCCAAGACTGGGCTTCAGTCTTGACTTGAATAAGTCGCTTGCAAGATTACGACTCTAGTGCCGTCTTAGCTAAGACACAAGGACGGCAGGTACCTAAGTAGCGAAACAGGGGAAAGCAGGGACGTGCTGGCCCCGTCCCAGCTTTGAGATGTAAACATTGCCACTCTTGCGTTGTGCTAGATCCGTGCCGTTGCTTTTTTGCGACTTAAGATTGTGTCATGAGGTAAAATGACTAACGTGGTTTCTGAGGGTGTTCGTGGAAGCTACTCTGGTGAACACGGGCCGAGCCGAAGTGAGCAACGAAGATTGCAGTCGGGTGTTTTGCTGTTTGGCCTGTGCGCTCACTAGTTAGTTTTTTCCTCTGTCAGCATTCGTTCTCCAGCAGTCTATTTCTCTGCAACTGTTGAAATCACTGGTTCTGCGTTTCGGCATCCGGCTGCAAGCGTACGAAGCATTTGGGCCCCTTTCGCGGCGCAGTAAGGCAGCCAAGCACATCGTTAATCAGCGAGCGTTCAGTGAAAAGAAAGAAAAAAATAGAACGTGCGATGAAATCGTCCTTGTGACTAAGTGCGTCTCCGGTGATGGCCGAAGAGCTTCCGCGTCCAACGCGCATGCTGTGATGTGTAATTTTATTCGACGTATGTGTGTGTGCGCGCTTGTGTGTGCGCGCTGTGCACCGTGTGCATACGTCTCGTGGCGAAGTGATGAGTTGTGCGCGTGATCACGCCTGTGTCACGTCTGTGGTCGTCGGTGGCTTTAATGCAATGCTGTGCTCTCTACATGCCTACATTTTACTGTCTCCGTACTGTAAACGACCGGTGATCAGCACAAACTTTCGTCCTTGGGTCGTGTTTGTGTTCACAAAGCATTTGGGCTTCGATTGGCGTGAATTGCAGTAACATTCGCGCTGCAATTAACGCACAAATGGCAAGAAAGGTTTTATGAAGTTGGATGTGAGGGAAAATCGGGAAGAGACACGCACAGACCACGTTTTCACTAGTTGCTGCTATCGCAGCATTTTATTTCATTCCTTTATTTTTGCAATGTGCGCCACAGGTGTGCTACCATTTTGCCCCCCGCTTTAGTACAGATATGTTCTTTGTATGAAGATTGGGAAAGACTCAACTTTGCTATTATCTTTGTTTTTGCTGGCCGTATTTTTACCTTTTGACATAATAGGAATTGCGGTATGGTGTGTTGCACTGCAGAAAACAGTCTAGTTTGATAGCTAACAAGGGGTATATTCATTACCTGTGTTGCTTGATGTTGATTAAATATAGTAAGCTTGACAGACAGGACTTTTTGTGTGGCACATGTCTTCAAAAATCGGAACAGCTGTCAGACGATTTGGTGGTGCTCCACATTTGTGAACAGGGCATACACATGCGTACACATAACAGCGCATGCACATAAACCATCAAGTGCTTAAGCGACTCTTACTAAGCGGTGTCAATGACAGGACTTGTTGCCGCTTGGCTGGAATACCAAGCACTCATGCATCAGTTGTAGTCGTAACAAGTCATCGCTAGACATTTGGTCATTACAAGTCATTTTATTCATTTCTAATCAATTGCAATTACAGGTCGTCGGTACACATGTGGGTCATCACAAGTCATAACCTCTAATAATCAATACCACCATCATTTTTCCTTTCACCTGTTCTCATATGACAGACACTTCCCGGTGACTGGTCCTCCGCTCACCTACTGAAAATTAACAAATCGACTATGTCTTCATTCAAGCACCCATTTAGTGCTGTCTGTACATCCACTGCCCATACGTTTTGAGAACATCATTTTTTTTGTTTACAGGATTTAGCATGTCAAGTTTTAAGCAATGTCATAGTCGGGATGTGCACAAGCTTACTGCGCCTTTTTTTAACATACACTGAGATTGCCCAGTGCACGGCCAGCTTTGTGTTTAGTCACCATCGAAACGCAGACACTAAGGCAGAATCGAAGTAGGGTTCTCCCAATCTAACAGTCAAGTTCCATAAACTGGGCCACTGCGTTGTGCTGAGACAACATTAGTACCCATAGGCTGCCAAGCTGCAAACTGTAATGTGAATGATGTAATTTAGGGCCTAGGAACAACACAAAGGCTTGGTAATGAGAAATTATTGAGGCTGAAAACAAGGCAACTAACGAAGGAAACAGTTTATTTTGCAAGAGGAAATTACTGAGAAAAATTATTCTTGAAAAAAAACAAAAAAACTCATACGCAACAGGCATGCAAATGCTTGCTGGGCACTGGCCTTATTAGACAGTGACCAACTAGCATGAGCCTCTTGCTGCTGGCTGAAAACATTTTGCATGCACTTGCACAATGATATCGGCAAAGATGTTCATAGAACGGCTGAAAAAAGGAAACATGCAGTAGACCGAAATCAGTGACCCCCCCCCCCCCCCCCCAACAGTCTTAATAATAACTGTCAACATTTCCAAACAAGGACCACTGAATAGGAATGTTGCATGTTTATGTAATTTTATTTAATATTTATGTATTTAATAAAAATTGCATTGTAATATTCTAAATGTTACACAGGTACCTCTTGAAAAATTCAGTGCACTATGCATCACATTGTGAAATACAAAACAGCAATTTAATAATAATAATATTATAATATACTTTATTTTTCCTTTAATACAAGGAAAGGAGCAGCCGCTAAAAAGCTGCTTCGAAGAGCAGCTTGACGCTCCGGCTGCCCCTGTATGTGATGGCATTTAACAGCAGAGAAGTCACGCTTACACAATGAATAAATAATGAATGGAGAAATAATTAGATTACAAAAAATTAGGAAAAATACATGAAAATAATACAGAGACATGCTGCACAATAGAACACTTAATTTAAAAATATGTATTCATAGAACATTTTACGGATTAATTTAATGGGAGGAAGAGAGAAATCTTGATCACTATAAGGGAATTATTGATTTAATATGGTAGAAAGCATGAAGCAAAGCATCTGCTTGACATAGTTCGTCCGGCATGCTGTAACGTGCCAATGCTCCGGGTTACGGGTGTCGTATGTGTGTGTTGTCTTGAAGCGCTGCTATGAGTTTTAGTGTGTTGTCCTTTTTATTGATGTCTTGTTTATATAATCACAAAAGCCTGTAGGTATACAAAGATGTTACTTTACCCACTTTTAGCTGCTTAAACATTGGTCCTGTATGTTTGAGGTAAGAAGCTTTAGCAATATTTCTTATTGTACGTTTTTCTGCTGTTGTTGCCCATACTAGCAAGGAGTAGATCAGAACTCACGAAAAGAGTGAATTATAAAGCATAATGTTAATGGTAAGTGGAAATACTGGGAAATGTCGGCGTAGAGAACCTATTGTGTGTGGTAGTTTGTTGACTAAATATTCTATGTGAACTTCCCATGTCATGTGCCCTGAGAAGTACACGCCTGACGTTTTCACAGAGTGAGCAATTTCTGTTTTAGTGCCACTGAGTGTATTGATAAAGCTCGATTGCTTTATTTCTGGGATGGAAGAGAACTGCTTTTGTTTTATTGTCAGTGAGTTTTAGACTGTTTTGACACGCTCAGTGTTCAGTTTTTTTCCAAGGTTATGTTAGCCCGACTGGATAGCTCTATGCCCGAGTGACAGAGAAAAACAGACTTGTATCATCAGCGTAAATGTGTTTTGCAGATGAATCTATGGAAACAAGATCATTAATGTAGAGAATAAAAGAAGGGGGCCTAAAAGACTGCTTTACGGTATTTCTCTGTATACCATATTGGTAGGCATGTCCCCCCCCCCCTTTTTTTTCCCTGAAGTTTCGTTTAAACCCAGCCAAACACCCCATTAAAATTGTAGCATCCGATCTACTTTCAAATAATAGGTTAACCATTGTCAATATGAGCTGCTAGTGCACATGCAGTTAAAGAATCACAGTGTTCGGATATTAGCGAGGACAAAGAACATACTTTCGTTAACGGTATTTAACGTCCCTTATGAAATCAGGTACGAAGGAGAGTGCATAAATATGACAACAACCATTTAATGGTGCTGGGTGTTGTGACCGTGACCTACTTTGTCTGCTGTAATCATTAAAGGTATTGAAAACCTCTGCCTGAAGGCTGAAAACCACTGAAAACCTCATGCCTGGAGGCTTTGTAGGAGGCTTTCACTTAACAGCAAAAGCAAAGATTAAGATGCTAGACAAGTGACGATACTGCACTTATAGAGCTGACGTGACGAACAGTATGCAATTTTGTTCTGCTGTACCACAATCGAGCTATTTCTCTGCTGTAATATTTAAATTTTTGTAAGCAGGAATGTGTTGGAACAAAATGCTTTCAAACTTGGCATATTGCAATCACTACACTCAATTGTTGGCCTTTTGTGATTCACACGAATATTTCAATGATGACCATTTGGAAGTGAAGTGCGGCATGGCACAACCACAAGGAAATGTGTACAAACAATTAATATATCATGGTGCAGAATCTTAGCAAAATAGCCTGTTGTGCACATTGTTTCCATGCACTCAGCCTGCTCAATAGCCTAAAAAAACTAAGCAATTTAAAAAGATCATGAGCCTTAAAGGGTTGAATGTTGAAGGATTGTAGTTTGTCATGTAAAATATTGTGATGCTACTATCTGAAAAAGCCTGAGCCAACGGCAAATAAAGATGAGACGGTTTTCAGCGTTCTGTACGTCGTAGTGCAACCAAGTTTCTGTGCCAGCAATAAAGTGCGGTTCGTGCAACACTGACAAAAATTCGAATAGTTCAGGCTGATTAACAATACTGCGGGCATTAACATTTAGCAGATTGAGTTCCTTATTGAATATTTGTCAATGGTCTTTATCGCATGAGCTGCCGCGAGTGCTGCTCAGCTTAACACGACTGTTAGTTTCCATGTTCCAGGTATAGGCTACACCATTTACTGTCAGTTTGTCACAGATAAGTTTAACTTTTGTGCCTCCGTCTTTAGCGCCTTTTGCTGATTGCCACAGTAGCTTTCACAGTAACATAATACATAAATAAATAATGCATAAAGAACAAGCCATGGTTCAGAGCTGGATTTTGCTACAGCACATTTTTATCGTGGTAATGCAGCCTGAGAAAAAGGTCTTCGAGACATGGGACAGAATATTCAAGGGAGTTCGAAACATCTCTCACATTCTTGGCAAACACATAACGTACCTGCCTGCAGCAACAGGTAGTATGAGTATTCAAAACACATTGCTCACATTGGATACAGGAGTATGAGTATGTGAACTCTGTGGGATAATGAAAGGGTTCCAAAAGTTGCATATGCAGTAATACATTTTAAACAGTGTATTGATACTTTGCTATAAATGAATGCAATTGCCTTTTTAATTGCATAAACACTTTGCAAACATCTGCATTCTTGTGAATCACACTTTAAAAGCAGGCCGGTCAGGACTCCACCAATTGTCTCCACAAAAGTGAGGGCTTAAATATGCTGGAGCCTGATACAGCAACTTTTAAGGTTTGCTAGATATGTTAGAAGTCCAACATTGGCAGCTGCAGCTTCACATGTGTTGACACTGATTGTTTCGGCACCACACAAAGCTGACAAGGCTGACACCAACAGCACAGGTGCAACGGGTCTCACTTCTCTAGCGGCACTGTGAAGATCCAAGTTGCACACACTGAACACATAGTGCTGACACCAAGCACACATGAGCACTCAAAACGATCTGCAGCTGGTCTCACTTCTGGTGACGCTGTGAAGGGCTCCACACAATAAGCACGCAGCGTTGACACCAAAAGCAGCGGGGACGTATAAACATCCAACCATCAACGAGCTACTTGCGAGCTGCTACCTGAGATGGCAGAACAAGCGCTGTTTGAACAGCGCAAAATCACTGAAGCACTAATGCGAAGACGATCAGTTGGCTTGTGCACGCTCTCAGATGCAGCCCAGCACTGGGATCTTGAAGAGAGTGCAATGGATGGCGCCCACGACACGTTGGAAGCCTCCCAAAGCTTTGATGTATTCACGCCAGGCCCATCCTCCGGAGAATGACAGCTGGAAACAAGACGTACGTGTTTCACTTGTGACACACGTTTCAATTGCTCTTGATTTGGAACCTACATGTAGCGGTACGAACGCATGTTTGAGCTGCACGCCCCATTTTACACACTGAGCGGAAAGAATGAGGCGATTAGCAAGCGAGACTCATGCGAGGTTTGAAACCGGCAGCTCGTGCCGCGTTTAGCCGTATAGTCACACCACTAAAGGCCCCCGTGGGATATACGGTGCCATTACACACAACAGGGAAAACGAAAAAAAAAGAAATATGTGCGTCGCAACAACTACGACGACAAATACGGCAACCAAGAAATGGGTTCGGAAACGCACCATCAATTATTCTGCATCGCCCGGTATCATAGCACAAACAAAACGGTGATGAAGAGCATCACTACGTTTCGCGTACTATTATTTTTTTTTACTGCATTCACCGTTTAATACACGAGAGACGTATCATAGCAAAGCACCCTCGCAAAAGAATGGCGAAAATGTTCAAGCTCACCTCAAGCCGACGAAGCCAGCGCTACTCGCATGGCAGTCCAAAGAGCAACGGAAGAACGTCGACACAAGTTCCCAGTCACTAAACAACTCCGAGAGGACGCGTGTCACCTCTGCATCAACACGAAGGGGTACAGAAAAACTTAGTTGCACGTTTTCCACGCTCGAAGGGGTCTATCATGTGTATCCAGCCGTAGCAGCCGCACTGCAGCCATTTTGAATCTTAATAAAGTTCGCAGTTAAGACTGCCTGAACGCTGTCTTTAAGCTCCGTCTTAACCGCAGTCTTAAACGCGCACTGAAAGTTTTGTGCAAGCGACTTAAGCCGTAGGGAAATCTAAGCTAAGAACGCTGGCCATAGGGACATACAGAGCCAACCGAGATAGACTTGATGCCTGCACAAAGCCTATGAACGAGCTGGACAGTCACGACGTTTGCCGCAATATTTCACCGAGAGGTGGCAACGCCTTAGAAGTAGCGCTTGGCTTGACGCTCATATACGCGTTTTTGTTTTTGTTTTAACCCCTTGCCTTTCTTGCGTTGTTTTGTCAAATAAGGATGTGCGCGCCGCTTCTCGGCAGCTTTACAAAATAACTGAAACTGCACTAAATCCCGTCGTCATGTTTTGGGAGGCCGTAAAACTAAATAGATGGTCACTCGTTGTGTGTTGATCGGCGTGGTGTGCGTTCGCTCACGTTTTCTCGTTCGTCGAATGCCTGCGGAGCGTCAGTATCGCGTGCTGCCCGTTGCAGATCTCCACTTGTGTCGTGAACGTGCTTTCAGGGACAGGAAATATCCCTGCGAGTTTGAGCTGCAGCTGCGATCTCGCTTCGGCAGGGTCAGCATCCGTTAACCGAGCCCGACTCATCGCAGTCATGCGGTAACTTCATACTGCCTGGTGCTTCTGGCGTTGAAGTTTTTGCTACCGGCGGCTTTCTCATAAAGGCTAGTGAACCGGTCGGCGTGGACGAGTCGACGGCAAGCCGGGCAGTAAGAAGAGTCGTTGTCGCACTGAAACGGAACGCCGCAGCCTGGACACGGTAAGAGCCGCCGTTGTCATTTCACCCATTTTGCCTATTGTGATGTTTCTTGACCAGTAGAGTCAAGGCAGGAAGAAATAGAAGAAAGTGCTTAAATCGTGTACCTTTATTTAGCGGTTGTTGTGATATACAGGGCCCATAGTGGACGTTAGCAACAGCGAAGCAATATTTTCAGGAACGTTTATTTTTTTCACCTATTACGGTCATAAGCGTTTATTGCCTTGATCGAGCACAACGGTACCGATTGCGCACCTTGACGGGGTTTGCATCATACAGGGTCTACGACAAGGTTTTTTTTTTTTTTTTTTTTAAGGCTTGCCATGTGGCATAGAATGAGGCTGTCTTTTAACTTAAAGGGAATCATGCAGTCTATTTTATTCAAGGAATCGGAGCAAGCTCCGGCTCTTAATTTGTCCATTAGCCACAAGTGTAAATGTTCCTCCTGTGTAGCCGACAGCCGATCCAACTTCTTGTAGTCGTCTTATTCTTGACGGCTGCATTCCTGGGCATGTCCATAAAATGTGGCAAAGATCCATCTCGGCAGCTGGCCTTGGACACTTAGGGCATGTGCTCTGCACTGCATCCTTTTCAGAGCCCAATCGGCACGTCACCGATGGAGTAAGGGACGACAAGTCTTGCTACGCAATAGCATCAGCGTGGAATTCAATCTAGGTTTTGTGCCGCCACATGATTACCTGCAACTGTAGCCGATGAATATGCGCACCAGAAGTGATACAGGTTACCTGCTTTACAGCTGGCCATACCAGGATGAGCTGCCGGGCTGCATGAGCGACTTCTGTGCTGCTGGAGGTTTCCCTGGCATCGTGGGCGCCATCGATGCCACTCATGTCAAGATCCAGGCCCATGAGCTGTACGAGGGAGCGTACATATAAATAGGCATTTCTACCACTCCATCTTCGTGCAGCTTGTGGTGGACAGCAAGTGCCAGATCCTCGATGTGGTCGCAAAGTGGCCCGGTGGCACATATGACGCACGAGTGCGCACACACAGCGCCCTCGCTCAGCTTTTCAAACCGGGCACTTACACCGGCATCCTGCTGCAGTGGCTATTCATGCAGACTTTGGCTCCAGAATGCGGACATGTGCGGCAAAAAGCGATACAGTGCAGCTCACGGCACCACCAGAGCAGTGATTGAAAGGTGGGTGCGCAGCACATTCTAAATATCGGATTGCATGGTATCCCGGACACTGACAGGTTGTGGATGTCCGTGTTGTTCGAACAGCTTGCTACAGTTGCAAGTGTTGTTGAGCGAACAATGTATGCTGAAAGAAATTAACTTTGATGTCGCATTTGTTTACTAGTTAAATAACACTGCAGTCAAATAACTTTGGCCAAGCCTGTGGGGGGGGGGGGGGGGAGTTTTTCAGCAAACAAATTATGGTTGGGTGTCAGTCAAGTTATATTTGTTGAATGACACATATCAATATTTACTTAGCAATTAGATTTGTTCAAAAATCATAGCATTATTTTGTCATTTGAGCATGATATATATTTCCTTAAATGAAGGTATCGAAATATTTCCATTCATTAATGATGCAAGAGTATTTACTGCATTACATTTCACCGGACACGTTTACAGGCTGTGTGATAGCCTGGAAGAACAAATGCTCAAAACAGCATATTGCGAAGCTGTCAGTTCCATAAACCACAGGTTACTCAGAGCAGATGTGGCGTTATTTGAAATGCATCATGATGGAGAGAAAATTTTTTATTATTCTGCATATGCATTCACTTTTGCTGCAGCAACTTGCGTTACGCGCGCCACCAACTTTATAGTGGCATTGCATAGCCCACTCACGATGGTTTTTTTTTTTGTAGGACAATAGGGCAGCTGAAACGCTGCTTCCATTCCCTCCATGATCAGCAGCACGTCACTGGACCATGTGTGGACCAGCATCATGACGAGGTGCTAACTCCACAACGTGTCCCAGGAGTATGCGTGCAGCATAGGCAAGCAAATGGAAGTGCAAGATGAAGTGTCTGTACATGCTTATCCTCACTGGGGTTATAGATGTATGCTGCGCAAAGGCATGGTGCAGCAAGATTTCTCCTGCTTTAAGTACAGTTATGTGAAATGAATTATGCCTGTGCTAGTCACTGAGTTTAATGTTTTCACTGGGTGACTTCTCATGACCGGATAACTATGCAAATGTGCTTATTTCACTATGTGCTACGTCAGTCTTGTATTGACATCCTGAAGCCTACGCAAGAGTGTGCATTGAAGTATTTGCTGTTGAGCTGTTTAACATTGCAGTACATATAGAGCATAACAGATGGAGCATAAACATCTTCTTTTTACTTCATTTTGGTTGTAACATCCAATTCTAGACATGTAAACAGGAGATTATATTTGAGCACTAAGCTTAATGTCTACCTGCAGTGGAGTTACAGTGGTTAGGGTGCTCGACTACTGCACCCGAAGATGAAGGATTGAATCCTGGCCATGGTAGCCACATTTCGATGGAGACAAAAACATAGGCGCCCGTCTGCTGTGCAATGTCAGTGATTGTTAAAAGATCCGAGGTGGTCGAAATTTTCCTACCTCTCCACTACTGCATCTCTCATAGCTTGAGTCACTGTGGGATGTTAAGCCCAATAAATGAAACCAAGCGTAACCTTAACATCGGTTACACCAAGAGTAGGTTCAGTGTGGTAAAGTATGGTACTTAACAGATTACAGATATGTTTTTAAGCTGTGAATTTGTTATTTTAATACCTACAATATATATCTTGTTACAGTCTGTGCAGTAAATTGTTAAACATGCAATATGTTTTTCCATCACTCAAAAAAGATTGCCATTTTGTCAAATACTTGCATGGCATCAGAGTGCAATGGTAAACTCTGGGAGACTTGGTGAATGTATGCAAAAGTAAAAGCGCGGGCTACCATATTGTGGTAGGTGTTCACAGCCCCAGGTTTTGTATAAATTGTCTCGTATGGCATCCATGGCAGCAATGCTCGGACGAGCCATGTGGCATAAAAATAAAATGCGAACTACCTGCTCAAAGTCTAACGAGTAATTTTGCCATCAACTTTCAGTGATCACACCTGTATTATTGGCAGTGCTTACATTGCAATTACAGTTGCGACAACTGAAGAGTATATATAGGGCCACAGAAAACTGTCTTATTATTTGCAGGTACAATATTCAACAACATTTTGGTTAACCTTGTATTAGAATGTTTATAGCCTTTTGTAGCACTCCTCACCCACCGCGATTCAAATCATGTGCATGTTTTGTTGTGTCAAGTTTTTATGTCAACTAAGCTTTTCTGCATTATATTCTTGCAAGTGCTTCAAAAGTATTAATTTCACCCTTTGAGACCAATACCTGTAACCATTACAAACTGTTGTTTGTTATTTATTCTCTCCTGCTCACTATGTAGCGTGACCTGCAGAACAAATATCAGCATGTCTGGTGTGTGTAAGGCATCTACAACTGTCATTTTGTACTTTTCTCAAGTATATGTTGTTTTGCTTGTATGATAATATTTCTTGCCAATGTGGGCCACCATTTCCTCAATTGTATGCTGCGAGAACAGTATGTGTAAATGATTTTGCTCAATATCGTGCTGGTGCTGGTCACATGCTTGCATTAAATCACCTCAAGGGCTACTGATCTTGAATATCTGTATATGGTTGCAATACCACTCGTAACCTGTGCACATGCAACATCCAGAACAGGCCAAAATTATATGACTGGAAGAAAAGTACCTTGTCGTTTTTGTTTATCTGCAGGAAAAAACGGTGAGAGCAAATGCTGTGGTTGCACAAGTATACCACATTACTGTCATGGTGGCAACTGCTGTAGTCATATGAACAGCTGTATTTGTCAACAATAATGTAACATATTTGTGTTCATTTGTGTTTCAGAAATTGGGGTGTGGAGTACTGACATTTTGATATACAAATCGAGTACATTTGTGGGGAAGAATGCATTAGAATAAATATTCTACGAACTGGTGCAAAAATAATAAAAATTAATAAAAATAAAATTTTGTCATTTTTGCCTAACATTTGCACATGACTGATATTGTGCATAGGCATACACCGAAACTAAAAGTACATTACAAATGTTACACAGCTTTGGACATACAATTTTTTTTTTCAATAAGGCCCTGCATAAAACTAGTGGGAGCTGTCATATCGTGGCAGAATGCAGTAAACGTCCATATACCTATATCAGCCTTTAAGGATCCAGAAAAATCTGCGCTTTTTAAGAAAGCATTATTTATTTAAGCGGCCTGAATAAATTGACAGAAACCATTTGTACCTGACGTGCACTTGCGCGATTTTGTCTGCTTTTTAAATGAAAGCGTATTGAGAACGACGTTATTATCGGTTTTCGTAAAGCGCTTTATTGGGCACACCGTCGCAATGGCCCTCTTACGAAACGGCCCCGTCGCGTTTTGAGAATACTTCACTGCATGGTCCACGCGATCATGGTGAAGCGTGGAAGCTTTCAAAGTAAGGTGATTGAGAAATTAACGGTATATTTGGTATTTTTACACTAGTCACAAATTCAAATCAACTTTTCGGAAGATGGATAGATTAACAAGCATATTTCAATCGTATAGATTTTTTCGCGAAGCCCCTCT